>JAMYXO010005665.1:0-15019 GCA_033310375.1 Conus canariensis
TGGGATAGCATTCTTCTTAAAACCAAAAAGGCAGAGGAGTCAAATTACCACTTTCCGCGGTCACTGAGGAGAAACAATCAGGTTTCGAAATATCGGTATCTGACCAGGAGTTATATGTTAGTGAGTTTCCTCCCTATTGGAGATTGTCTCCCCCTTGGAGACTATAAGCTTTCTGAAGGCTCATTTTGAGAAGCATTTATTTTATTTTTCCCCATTCACCCACTCAAGCACATACTGTTAGTTAGGCAGAATCATCTACCACTGCAGATATGAACGCTTATCTCCCCCTATTTCTTCAATCTAAGACATAAGAGCAAGCTTTGTTTATAATTGAATATATATATATATATATATATATATATATATATATATATATACTTATATAGTCAAATTACCACTTTCCGCGGTCACTGATGCACATATGCATCCACAATCTGTCACAAAGTATCTAAAATAGGGAACAAGGCTGGGGCGGCATGAAGGGGGGGGGGGGGAGGGGCGGGAGGGGGGGGGGCGGGTCGAGGGGCGGAATGAACTGTACTCCTCTCTCTCTCTCTCTTTCTCTCTCTCTCTCTCTCTCTCTCTCTCTATATATATATATATATATATATATATATGTGTGTGTGTGTGTGTGTGTGTGTGTGTGTGGAGAGAGAGAGAGAGAGAGAGAGAGAGAGAGAGAGAGAGAGAGGGAGAGAGAGACTGAGTTCTGGCAGTCAACCGTCGATATTGTTATCATCATCATTACCACTACTACTGCTGCTGCTGCTGCTGCTGTGCTGCTACTACTACTACTACTACTACTACTACTACTACTACTACTACTACCACCATGTGCAACTCACCATTCATAATTACACATATGTTGTTTATTAACACAACTATCACCGTCACCTTCATTGTAGTATTATTGTTATATCTATTATCACTATTATATATTGTTATCACCATCATTACCACTACTACTGCTGCTGCTGCTGCTGCCGCTACTACTAACAACGACTACTACTACTACTACCACCACTACCACTACCACCTCTACTATCATCTGTGAAAACAAGCTCAGCCATCCTGAAACACACTTTAAGTTGACACCCCTCTGAATTTAGATGGTAACAGCATTGTGGCTGCATGGGTTCCCCGTCGTTTTGGAGAGAGAGAGAGAGAGAGAGAGAGAGAGAGAGAGAGAGAGAGAGAGAGAGAGAGGAGAGAGAGAGAGAGAGAGAGAGAGTAAAACTGTCGACTCCTGTAGAAGATTGACTCAACACACGTGTAATAGGCTGGGATGGTCATTGCCGTCAAGACAGCCTATTTTGAAAAGCGCGCATCATAATTCAGTTGGTTTGTGTGTCGTGCTGACAATGCGGAGGACTTGGGTTACCCCTCAATATGGTTGTTCAAAACAATGAAAGGGAAAAAATGTATCGCTTTAAAAGACAAAGAAAGCCTTAACATTTTCATATTCATTTCTCATTGTCACACATATCAATTTTACTTTGACAGATGCATTTCTGTTGTTCTACATGTATGAAGTTATCATTTTAAGCTCTCAGCAGAACAGACAGTGCGTAGAAGAATGGATAGCACGCTTACCCTCTACCATGGGGACAGGAGTTCAATTCTCCGATTGTCACAGTTCTTTAAAAATTTGTTTTATTGGGTTCATTTCTTTTCTTCTTCCTTTAGGTGGCTTCATGATCTGAAGCCGTTTGAACCATAGCGATAGGGGTTTAATTCCCCGTGTCCCGTGTGGAGCATGGGTTGTGCTAGTTAGTTTATTATATTGGGTATTTATATAGCGCCTATCCTCGGTCACAGACCAAGCTCTAAGCGCTTTACAATAAACACACTACCTCACTCACTCAACGGGCTGCCTACCCAGGTAGAGCCGGCTGAAGAGCAGCCTACTGGCGCTCATTCAGTCGTTTCCCGTACCATTCAAATATCAGTTACTCATTTTCATTTATCTCATTTATTCCTCCAGTTTCTCACATAGGATGCATGCGATGTTTATACGTGTCCTCCCATTTGCACCGGTACACGATGGCACACGATAACAGTAAGTGACAATTTTTGTGGTTTGGTAAGAAATACCAGGCGGCTATCTTCAATCTACATCAATTTTGCCAGGGCAGCGGGGAACCCCCTGCTCTTTTCGATTTTCAACTGCCGTGGGTTCTTTAACGTGTGCAGGGGCCAGGAAGGCACACGGGTCAGACTCGCTTATAGTCCCCATCCGATGGACTTGACGTTCAGTTCGATTTGTCATTCAAACTGGGAAAGAAACGGCGAGAAAGGCAGGGCTCGAACCCACGCACTTCTCACACGTTCGATTGGCAGGCGAACGTCTTAACCACTCTGCCACCTTTCTTCCTTTCATTATTGTTGCTATTACAAATATCATTACCGTTATTGATATCACTAATATTATCATTATCATCATCATCATTGTCATTATTATTGTTATCTGCATTATTATTATCATCACTTTTTTATAATTATCATTATCATCATTATCATTCTCATCATTATCATTATCATCATCATCATTATTATTATTGTTGTTATTATTATTACCATTACTATTGTTATTGTATTAGTATTGTTATCATTGTTTTAGATTGTATTATCATTAATATTATCATTGTTACTATTATTATCATCATCATCATTATAATAATAATAATAATTGTTGTCATTATTACTATCATTATTATTATTAATATCATCACCATTAATATTATCATCATTATAACAATAATTATTATTATTGTTATTTTTTATTATTGTTATAGCTACATGTTTTATTGTTCTCATCATCATTATTATTATTATCATTATCATTGTTATCATTATCATCATTATAATTGTTATTTTCTTTAGATCTTTAGATTTATTATGAATGTTATTATTTGTATTATTATTGAATTATCCTTGTAAATATTATTCTCATCATCACTGTAAAAAGTCATGGGCATCATCATCATCATCATCAACATCAACATCAACATCAACATCATCATCATCCCATTATAATAGTCTAGTCATTGTTTAATGATAGAGGAATTGTCTGCCTGCAGTTTTCCTTACTTACCCCCCCCCCCCCCCCCCACCCCCATCCCCCATTCAGACACAATATTTATTTGTTCAACTGGATCATGTGTGTTTTAGAAAACCAAGGGCGGTCGCTCGCGTGGAAACACCACCCCCGCCAGAGTAAATCTCTCTCTCTCTCTCTCTCCTCTCTCTCCTCTCTCTCTCTCTCTCTCCTCTCTCTCTGTCTGACTGTCGGTCTGTCTATCTCTGTCTCCCTCAATTCAATCGATTTTACTTGCTTTTGTTGTAAATTGCTGCCTTTTATATGCCTTTTTGACTTTTATTTGTAACCTTTCTTTGCCTAACAGTATATTCATTAACTGGGACACAATAATGTTTGTTCATATTCATTTCTCATTGTCACAAAATATCAATTTTACTTTGACAGATGCATTTCTGTTGTTCTACATGTATGAAGTTATCATTTTAAGCTCTCAGCAGAACAGACAGTGCGTAGAAGAATGGATAGCACGCTTACCCTCTACCATGGGGACAGGAGTTCAATTCTCCGATTGTCACAGTTCTTTAAAAATTTGTTTTATTGGGTTCATTTCTTTTCTTCTTCCTTTAGGTGGCTTCATGATCTGAAGCCGTTTGAACCATAGCGATAGGGGTTTAATTCCCCGTGTCTCGTGTGGAGCATGGGTTGTGCTAGTTAGTTTCATTATTGTGGCTATTACAAACATTTTACCGTTATTGATATCACTAATATTATCATTATCATTATCATCATTTTCATTATCATTGTTATCTACATTATTATTATTATCATTATTATCACTTTTTTTTTTATATTTCTCATTATCATCATTATCATCATTATCATCATCATTATCATTGTTGTTATTATTACCATTACTATTGTTATTGTATTAGTATTGTTATCATTGTTTTAGATTATATTATCATTAATATTATCATTGTTACTATTATTATCACCATCATCATTATAATAATACTAATTGTTATTATTATTACCATTACTTTATTATTATTATCATCACCATTAATATTATCATCATTATAATAATAATTATTATTATTGATATTTTTATTATTATTGTTATAGCTTTATGTTTATTGTTCTCATCATCATTATTATTATCATTATCATTGTTATCATTATCATCATTATAATTGTTATTATCTTTAGCTCTTTAGATTTATTATGAATGTTATTATTTGTATTATTATTGAATTATCCTTGTAAATATTATTCTCATCATCACTGTAAAAAGTCATAGGCATCATCATCATCATCATCATCATCATCATCATCATCATCAACATCAACATCATCATCATCCCATTATAATAGTCTAGTCATTGTTTAATGATAGAGGAATTGTCTTCCTGCAGTTTTCCTTACTTACCCCCCCCCCTCCCCACCCCCATCCCCCATTCAGACACACTATTTATTTGTTCAGCTGGATCATGTGTGTTTTAGAAAACCAAGGGCGGTCGCTCGCGTGGAAACACCACCCCCGCCAGAGTAAATCTCTCCTCTCTCCCTCTCTCTCCTCCTCTTCTCTCTCTCTCTCCTCCTCTCTCTCTCTCTCTCTCTCTGTGTGTGTCTGACTGTCGGTCTGTCTATCTCTGTCTCCCTCAATTCAATAGATTTTACTTGCTTTTGTTGTAAATTGCTGCCTTTTATATGCCTTTTTGACTTTTATTTGTAACCTTTCTTTGCCTAACAGTATATTCATTAACTGGGACACAATAATGTTTGTTCATATTCATTTCTCATTGTCACACATATCAATTTTACTTTGACAGATGCATTTCTGTTGTTCTACATGTATGAAGTTATCATTTTAAGCTCTCAGCAGAACAGACAGTGCGTAGAAGAATGGATAGCACGCTTACCCTCTACCATGGGGACAGGAGTTCAATTCTCCGATTGTCACAGTTCTTTAAAAATTTGTTTTATTGGGTTCATTTCTTTTCTTCTTCCTTTAGGTGGCTTCATGATTTGAAGCCGTTTGAACCATAGCGATAGGGGTTTAATTCCCCGTGTCCCGTGTGGAGCATGGGTTGTGCTAGTTAGTTTCATTATTGTGGCTATTACAAACATTTTACCGTTATTGATATCACTAATATTATCATTATCATTATCATCATTTTCATTATTATTGTTATCTACATTATTATTATTATCATTATTATCACTTTTTTTATATTTCTCATTATCATCATCATCATCATCATTATCATCATCATTATCATTGTTGTTATTATTACCATTACTATTGTTATTGTATTAGTATTGTTATCATTGTTTTAGATTATATTATCATTAATATTATCATTGTTACTATTATTATCACCATCATCATTATAATAATACTAATTGTTATTATCCATGTGTCTGTGAAAGCGTTTCGCTACCACCCGTGGCATGAAGATCCACAGAACAAAGATGGGATGTGTGAAGACTCATCTGAATGAGCAGCAGCGCACTGCATCAGCAGATAAGACGTCGGAAGACCAAGGCCAGGATTTAAACCACAGTGCCAAGGACATCCACGCTGTTGGTTCGGATGAGGAATTTGCACAGGCCCTCGATGCCAGGCGCCTGAAACTCAACCTGCCACGAGCAAACGAAACTGAAGATTGGGAGAAACTGGATGCAAAAATCGTCCAAAGACTCGATGCACTGATAGGGAAAAGCACCCTGGAACACAAACTAGCCACATATGGGGACATTGTGTATGCCACATGTAGAGACGCCTATGGAGCAAAACTACCCAAAGAGAAAACACCTCCAAAGAAATCCAGACGCCAAGAAAAGATGGACAAGATCAGGGTCCAAAAGAAAAACCTCAAGATGCAAATGAAGACCGCACTGCCAGCTGAAAAACAAGGCTTGGAAAAACTGTGGAAAGACCTGAAAGAAAAACACAGCGCCCTCAGCAAAGCGGAATCTGTGAGGAAAAGGAAGAGCAAAAAGAAGAAGACACAAGAGCGCTTCTTCAGAGACCCCTTCCAGTTTGCCAGAACACTGTTTGAGCAGCCAAAATCTGGGACCCTAAGTGTGGACAAAGGAGTTCTTGAGCAGCATATGAGGAAAACATACTCTGACCCACAGTGCAAAGCACCACTCGACATTCAAGGTCTGTGTGGCCAACCAACCCTGAGGAACAGTTCAATGGCAAGCCTCCAACGTTGGCGGAAATCAAGAAGGTGGTCGACAAAGCCAGAGCCAAATCATCACCAGGGCCAAACGGAATACCTTACCAGCTTTACAAGAAATGTCCCAAGGTGCTGGAGTGGCTCCACAGGCTGCTGCGATCGGCTTGGAGAAACCAGAAGATCAGCGGCCAGTGGATGACGGCAGATGGTGTGTACATCCCCAAAGAGCAAAACTCAAGTGACATCAGCCAGTTCAGGCCAATATCACTACTGAACGTCGAAGGGAAAATCTTCTTCTCTGTCATGGCAGCAAGGCTGACCAAGTACCTCATGGAAAACAAGTACTTGGATGTGTCAGTCCAGAAAGGTGGCATCCCAGGCGTGGCTGGCTGTGTAGAACACGCCACAATGATCTGGGACGCAATCCAAAAAGCAAAAACAGAAAAGAGAGACCTGGACGTAGTGTGGCTTGATCTGGCAAACGCATATGGATCTGTGCCCCATGAGATGATACAGTTGGCTCTTGAGATGTACCATGTGCCAAGGAACATCCGCGACATGCTCAAGAAGTACTTCAATGGCTTCTCAATGCGGTTCTCTACCAAGGAGTACACAACAGACTGGATCAACTTGGAAGTGGGTATTGCAATGGGCTGTGCAATTTCCCCAATACTGTTCGTGCTGGCAATGGAACTCATCTTGAAAGCAGCAACAAACAACGCGAGTCAAACAGACCTTGGCGATGGATACAAGATGCCTCCTCTCAAGGCCTTCATGGATGACACTACAGTAATTTCATCCAGAGAAGACGAGACACGTCATGTGCTGGAGAGGCTGGACGACATAGTTGCCTCATCCAGAATGAAGTTCAAGCCAAAGAAATCACGGAGTCTCTCACTGAGGAAAGGAAAAGTGGCCGGATCTGTGGTCTTCAGTGTTGCCAACCAGGCCATTCCAACAGTCACAGAAGAACCAGTCAAGAGCCTTGGAAGATGGTATGATGATACGCTGAAAGACACACAAAGAGCAAAAGAAACCAAGGAGATGGCGGAGGAAGGCTTGAAGACCATTGACCAGTGTGGGCTCCCTGGCAAATACAAGGTCTGGTGTCTGCAGTTCATGCTGATACCAAAGCTTCTATGGCCTCTGATGATATACGACATTTGCACCAGCATAGTGGAGGCAATGGAAGCCAAAATCAACAAGTTCACAAGGAAATGGCTTGGTGTCCCACCCTGTCTGACTGACATAGCGCTGTACTGTCGCCAAGCAAAGCTGAAACTACCACTGAAATCCATCCTGGAGGAATACAAAGCAGGGAAGATCAGACTTCAAAGCATGCTGGAGGACTCAGGAGACAAGGTGGTAGAAGCAATCAAGCCCCAGCTGAAGACAGGCAGAAAATGGAAAGTTCAAGAGGCGATGGATTCTGCAAAAGAAAGTCTCAAGATCAGAGAAATAACAGGACACACACAGACCAACAGACAAGGACTGGGGGTGACCAAAACTGAATGGTGGTCAAAGGCCAAAGGAAAAGCCAAAAGAGACATGATGATTCAGGAGATGAGAAAAGAAGAAGACCAAAAAAGACTCCAAAAAGCAGTCCAGCAGAGCCAGCAAGGGCAATGGACAACGTGGGAGAATGCACTCCAAAGAAGTCTCACTTGGAATGACATTTGGCGCATGGCCCCTCTCAGGATCAGCTTCATTCTCAGATCTGCATATGACCTTCTGCCCTCAAATGCAAACCTGGTGAAGTGGGGGAAAACAGACGATCCTGCATGCCCCCTCTGCCATGAAAAACAAACAGTGGAGCATGTCCTAAGCTCATGTAAAGTAGCCCTGGCTCAAGGAAGGTACACATGGAGGCACAACCAAGTGCTCAAAGAGATTGTACAAGTAGTCTGGGCTAGTACCAACACCACAAAAGGGAAAATCAGGACTCCAAAAGCACCCGCAACATTCTTCACGGCAGGAGGCAGCAAATCATGGCCAAGAACAACAGTGCCACTCGAAACATGCAGGCAGAGTCTGCTGGACGGGCAGATGACTGGGAGTGCACTGCAGACCTCCCAGAATGGAAGAATCACCCAGAGATCATCAGCAAGAGTGGCATGAGACCAGACATAGTAGTCCACTCTAAGTCAACCAAGCAGCTGATCATGATCGAGCTCACGGTGCCATATGAGAACAGAATGGAGGCAGCTCAAATCTACAAGACTGAAAAGTATGCTGATCTGGCAAACAGCCTGAGGAGAGAAGGCTATCAGGTCAAAGTCCTCACTGCAGAAATTGGAGCTAGGGGGTTTGTAGGAACGTCTGCATACAGCCTCATGAAACAGCTCTCAGTTGCAGGGAAGGAAAAAACCAGAGCCCTGAAAGCAATGGCAGAAGCGGCAGAGAGGTGTTCAAGCTGGATCTGGTCAAGGAGGAACAAAAGTGAACTTCATAAGGCTTAATTTCCCTACAAATATCAGGTGTCCCTGTGGCTCAGTGGTTAAAGCGCGAGTCATTAAGTGGAAAGTGAGCATGTCCAGAGGGTCATGGGTTCGAATCCCAGCCATGGCTCGTCCCAAGATGGGAAAAAAAAAAAGGGGCAGCAGAGGGACATCCGGAGTCATGAACCGGGTGTGGCCCAACCCCCCTAGAGTGTCAGGAGATAAGGGCCGAAACACTTGCTTGAAGGGGGCTTCTCTTCTGAGGACTCTCTGCTGCCACGCTCTCCACGAGTTTCTTTCTACTATTATTATTACCATTACTTTATTATTATTATCATCACCATTAATATTATCATCATTATAATAATAATTATTATTATTGATATTTTTATTATTATTGTTATAGCTTTATGTTTATTGTTCTCATCATCATTATTATTATCATTATCATTGTTATCATTATCATCATTATAATTGTTATTATCTTTAGCTCTTTAGATTTATTATGAATGTTATTATTTGTATTATTATTGAATTATCCTTGTAAATATTATTCTCATCATCACTGTAAAAAGTCATAGGCATCATCATCATCATCATCATCATCATCATCATCATCATCATCATCAACATCAACATCATCATCATCCCATTATAATAGTCTAGTCATTGTTTAATGATAGAGGAATTGTCTTCCTGCAGTTTTCCTTACTTACCCCCCCCCCCTCCCCACCCCCATCCCCCATTCAGACACACTATTTATTTGTTCAGCTGGATCATGTGTGTTTTAGAAAACCAAGGGCGGTCGCTCGCGTGGAAACACCACCCCTGCCAGAGTAAATCTCTCTCTCTCTCTCTCTCTCTCTCTCTCTCTCTCTCTCTCTCTCTCTCCTCTCTCTCTCTCTCTCTCTCTGTGTGTCTGACTGTCGGTCTGTCTATCTCTGTCTCCCTCAATTCAATCGATTTTACTTGCTTTTGTTGTAAATTGCTGCCTTTTATATGCCTTTTTGACTTTTATTTGTAACCTTTCTTTGCCTAACAGTATATTCATTAACTGGGACACAATAATGTTTGTTCATATTCATTTCTCATTGTCACACATATCAATTTTACTTTGACAGATGCATTTCTGTTGTTCTACATGTATGAAGTTATCATTTTAAGCTCTCAGCAGAACAGACAGTGCGTAGAAGAATGGATAGCACGCTTACCCTCTACCATGGGGACAGGAGTTCAATTCTCCGATTGTCACAGTTCTTTAAAAATTTGTTTTATTGGGTTCATTTCTTTTCTTCTTCCTTTAGGTGGCTTCATGATTTGAAGCCGTTTGAACCATAGCGATAGGGGTTTAATTCCCCGTGTCCCGTGTGGAGCATGGGTTGTGCTAGTTAGTTTCATTATTGTGGCTATTACAAACATTTTACCGTTATTGATATCACTAATATTATCATTATCATTATCATCATTTTCATTATTATTGTTATCTACATTATTATTATTATCATTATTATCACTTTTTTTATATTTCTCATTATCATCATCATCATCATTATCATCATCATTATCATTGTTGTTATTATTACCATTACTATTGTTATTGTATTAGTATTGTTATCATTGTTTTAGATTATATTATCATTAATATTATCATTGTTACTATTATTATCACCATCATCATTATAATAATACTAATTGTTATTATTATTACCATTACTTTATTATTATTATCATCACCATTAATATTATCATCATTATAATAATAATTATCATTATTGATATTTTTATTATTATTGTTATAGCTTTATGTTTATTGTTCTCATCATCATTATTATTATCATTATCATTGTTATCATTATCATCATTATAATTGTTATTATCTTTAGTTCTTTAGATTTATTATGAATGTTATTATTTGTATTATTATTGAATTATCCTTGTAAATATTATTCTCATCATCACTGTAAAAAGTCATAGGCATCATCATCATCATCATCATCATCATCATCATCATCAACATCAACATCAACATCATCATCATCCCATTATAATAGTCTAGTCATTGTTTAATGATAGAGGAATTGTCTGCCTGCAGTTTTCCTTACTTAACCCCCCCCCCTCCCCACCCCCACCCCCCATTCAGACACACTATTTATTTGTTCAGCTGGACCATGTGTGTTTTAGAAAACCAAGGGCGGTCACTCCCGTGGAAACACCACCCCCGCCAGAGTAAATCTCCTCTCTCTCTCTCTCTCTCTCTCTCTCTCTCTCTCTCTCTCTCTCTCTCTCTCTCTCTCCTCCTCTCTCTCTACTGTGTCTGACTGTCGCTGTCTCTTCTCTTCTCCCTCAATTCAATCGATTTTACTTGCTTTTGTTGTAAATTGCTGCCTTTTATATGCCTTTTTGACTTTTATTTGTAACCTTTCTTTGCCTAACAGTATATTCATTAACTGGGACACAATAATGTTTGTTCTTTTAGGTAGATCGTATTGTGCTTTGTTGTAACTATTATTCGCGCTTTGGTGTTATTATGATGCGTTTGATTCATACGAATTACATTCTCTTGTTATTCATGTTTGTGCACGTATTGTTTATCATTTTCATCGTCACCAATGTTGCTGTACATATCACAGTCAGAAAACTATATAAAAAAAAAAAAAAAAAGGATTTTCATATCACAACAAAAGCAACAAAAATTAATCTGTACGATTAGTTTTGAGACTGCAACAAAGCAAAGACAATCCTTTATATATTCAACAGAAGCACCAAAGGTAGCCTTTAGAAATTACAACCAAAATAAAATTATAAAGTTTCTCAAGAACAAAGGTAAGTGAACGGCCCACACATGCACGAAATGCAGAATGATAGTAAACAAACAAACAAACAAACAAACAAACAAAAACAAAGGAAAAAGGCCGAGCCAGAGTGAAAGAAAACTACCAGAACAGACTTAAAAGACGATTTGAATACTGTCCGTCGAACGAATGAGACAAACCAATTACAAGACAAAACACGAGTTTCGACCTCTTTGGTCTTCTTCAGGTACGACAGACAACACGCTAGGCAATGAAAACGAAGAATGAACAATCACTGACCTCCACCAACTGGGCGGATATAGATTTGGAAGGGGCTGTTGGATTGGAATGTGGATGTGAAATGGACTGTTGGGTTCCACATCAATTTTGCACCCAAAGTTTGCATTTGGAAGATCAAAGACGTCGAAACGCGTCGTGTTTTGTCTTGTAATTTGTTTGTCTCGTTCGTCGGAATAGTATGTAAGTTTGAAAAAAACCCTATAAGACCAGAGTTTTCAAAAGAAAAGAAAAAAGAAAAAAGAATACAATTCACACTGAAAGACACATGGATCCCTCCCCCCTCCCCTCTACTCCCCCAACCCATGCACTCGACATCCATACTGATAAAGGAGAGCCAGTATAAGGGTACTGTGTAAGGAGTAAGGCCGGAGATGGGGCAAGGGGGGGGGGGAGGCACAGCAAACACGGTAAGAGTAATACGAGCGTAGATAAAACAAAATAACAACACAAGTAACAGTTCAGCAGAAAAGAATTCTACTGTCTGCAGAGTTAAGGTGGGCCCCTCTTACCTGTTCGGCTTCTGGAAGGAAGAATACCTCGATGACGACTCCAAAAGGGAACGTCAACCAAGCCCAGTCAACGCCTATGACGACTACTTGGACAGCCCCGACAGGGAACGCAGACCAAGGCCAATCATCGCTCGGACCGCAGAGCTCAACTGAACCGGAAACACGGCTGACCCGGAAACGCTGGGGGGGGGGGGGGGGGGGGGGGGGGGGGAGTCTCACCTCCAAGCAAGAAGAAGACCAGATGTTGTAACATTTTATAAACTTAGAATGTTTTTTTTTTTTTTCCTTTTTTTTTCTTTTGAAGAAACGAACAGACAAACACACAAACAAACAAGCAAACACAGAGATTTCGTTTACCCTTTTCACAAGTTTATCTGTCCTCTTTCCGTCTTGTTCAGCGTCCACCTTTCAGAGTAACCGGTGTCTTCTTCTTTGTCAGCTTTGTGTATGGTCTTGTTTCCACAGGGTTTAGTGTCCTTTGATCCGTAGAGTCGCCTTCCACAGAAGTCCCCTGCTTACATCCGGCTCAGAGTCCAGGTATAGTCTCCTTTATGTAAGAGGGTTATGGTCTCTCTCTCTCTCTCTCTCTCTCTCTCTCTCTCTCTCTCTCTCTCTCTCTCTGTGGATGCCTTTTTGCTCCATCTGCACATCTCTCTCTCTTCTGTTTCTCCCTCCTCCTCACTATCTCCCTCCGTGCGCTTCGTCCAGGAGTTGACTTTTCTGAGGTGATTAAGCTAGTTGTCGAATTCGGGTCAAAAGGTATTGAAATATCAAGTTTGAATTTAGCGCTGACTCAGCATTTTCACAGAGTCTCGTTTTATTATTTTTAAGATAGGGACAAAGTTATTATGAATTCTATTACTCTTCTGCTCCCCCCCCCCCCCCCCCCCCCCCCCCCCCCCTGACCTCACCTCTCGCCACTGTCTTAAATGTGCATGTGGACACGTAAACGGGCACGCATGTGCCCACACTCTTTATGCACACATGTGCATGTAGGCGTGCTCACAGACACACGCGCACGCGCACACACGCCCCCCCCCCCCCCCTACACACACAAAGGCACAAAAAGGGCGCGCACGTGGATGCACACATGCACGCATATTCGTCTAATATCACGTAATGAATGTGGAAAGACGTAAAACAAAACAACATGCGCGCACATGCAACTCTCTCTCTCTCTCTCCTCTCTCTCTCTCTCTCTCTCTCTCTCTCTCTCTCTCTCTCTCTCTCTCTCTGTCATTCTGTCTGTCTGCCTCTCTCTCTGTCTCTCTCATTCGCGCGCGCGTGCGCACTGTTACGCGCTCGTACAAGAGCTCTTCAGCGTCTACTTGTTTTCATCTATCCATACAGAAAGCAGAGCAGGATGAATGCATTACAGTGCCACTGTTGTGGCAATAGGGAGAGGAGACAGCTTTCATGCAGGTCTCATATCACGTGATGTAAATCAGATTATGGTCAGATGCCAAGAGAAGACCTCAAAAACGTTAAGCTGCCTTTGCTGAATGAGGTGGGTCAGGATATTTTGTTTATTTTTCCCACGTACATGAAATGTGGTCTTGAATTTTCAACAGAGATAAGGATCTGCTCCATCGACGGCCAGAGACAACGGAATTTTTACCTCACCCGCCAGGGGAAAACGGGGATAGGTCAGTGACCCCGGGACATTGCAAGAAAAAAAAAGGGGGAGTACTGACATTGTTGTTCAAATTCCATTTTTTCTTTTCTGACATGTTCCCCATCCTCCTGCTCTGTCTTCCAGTGTTGTCTCTCTTGAAATCACAGTTCCGTATTTTGCCACTTGGTTAACCCTTTGTTACCTGTTCTTTGTTGAGTTTGGTGTCTTTTTTCAAAGTTTTTTTTCTTTTTTTAAAATTTAACATTTTTTTTTAAATTTTCCCTTCGGATTTATTTGCTTTTTCATCATGAAAGGGACATTGTGTCATCTCTTAAAAAGGGTTTTAAATCCCCCTTTTTCACGCAGTTTTAGTGTCTTCTTTGGGGGGTTTTACCGTTCTGGTCTGTAGTTTTTTTTTTTCCTTTCCCTTTTTCCAATTTTTTTAAAGGGGCCTTTTCTTTTCCCAGGCTAAAGTGTCCTTCTTTTTTGATCAATGTGGCTGCTTTTTTTATATCAGTTTCTGTAGAAATAAAAAAAAAAAAAAAAAAAAAAAAAAAAACGGTGGGTTCCAGCCCCTGAGATCCCACAGAGGTTGAGCTTTTTTGATTCTTTGACTTTTTTTTTCTTTTGCGCGTTGGTACCTTCTGATTTTGGGTCTTTTATAAACCCCGGGGAAAGTTTTCCACGGTTTTAGTCAACATTTTGAATTCTGCTTTAGGGTTCGATACCCCCCTTTGGGTTTTCCCGGGTTTTTAGCGTTCTCTTCTCTTAGATTTGGACATCCCTTTTTGTCGTTGTATTTGTAGCGTGTTTTTTTTTTTTTTTTTACAGGGTTGTTTTCCTTTTTATAAGGTTTACCATTTCCTTTTTCACAGGGTTTAGTGTCCTCTTTCCACAGTTTTAGCGTCCCGTTCTTTTTAAGGGGTTTTTTTCTCCCCCTTTCATTATTATCTTTTCATAGGGCTTATTTTTTTTTCCAAAAATTGGGTTTTGTGCCCCCCCTTTTATGGTCTTTGTGCCCTTTCTTGCTTAAAAATGCTGTGTCCTTTTTGGGTCCCTTTTTTCCCCACAGGATTTAAAAGTTTTTTTCATAGTTTTAGAGGCTTTCTTCTGCAACTGTAGTGTCCTCTTTTATCA
>JAMYXO010005666.1:0-15019 GCA_033310375.1 Conus canariensis
CTGACACACAGGGCTGGGATGCAGAAGACAGGGAAGATGGGGTGATCGGTGGAAAGGAGCGGAGGGGGGGGGGGGGGTGTGTGAGGAGGGGGGGGGGCTCGCTCGACAACTAAACTACAATAAGAGAAGAGGTCCGCTGCCTTGTAGATACCTCCGGAGAACGATAAGACTGTTCTGTTCCTATACGTGGAAGTCAAGTCCTACTTAACAGAACTGTGAGACAAGAGGAACAGCGATGAAAACCACCAAGACAGTGCACAGACGTCCATGTCTCAAAAAAACAACAACAAACAAACCCTCCAGTGCGATGGCCAGACAGCCATCAGCAACCTTGACCTCTGGCGAAAAACAAACACACGAACAAACTAAAAAAAAAATAAAGAAAGAAAGAAACTGCAAGCTGATAAACGACATCAAGAAATATAGACGAGGTGAATCGACCACACTTCAGGAAAACACGGTCATCTCAAATATCACGAGCAAGCCTTTGAGTTGACACCCTCCCCCCCCCCCCCCCCCACACACACACACACACACGCCGAGCCAAGCGGAAGTCGGACCGACAGAGAAAACACCTGACCACATGACTTTGAAGCAAGACGCCAAGTCAGTGAAGTACACAAATTCTGTACACTTGTGGCGAGTGGTCATTAACCGGGGTTCATTGCACACGCCATGCGACGTCACGTGACCTGGACATGATGGCTGATAAGGCATCTAGCTCGTTCATTTCCAATACCCTGACGCACACGTCTTGACTAAAACGCGCACGCTATGAAAAGCTAATGCGCCGAAGAAAGGTGACCTTCCTTTAAACTACGACCCGAGTGCAGCATACATGCCTTGTTCACCTCTGAGGGAAAGCAAAAGTAAGCTGCATTATGATACACAGACAGCCTTTCCTCCACTTTTCACCCCCTTTCCCCTCCCTCTCCCTCCGCAATGCCTCCCCTTTCTTTACGCAGCTGTCACACGGGCGAAGACTTTTCCAAGACTTCCATAAATAGAACGGCCCCAAAGTCTTGGTGTTTTTTTAGTCTCGCCTCCGCTGTCACACGGGCCACGACGTTTCCAAGACTTAGAGGCACCGCCCCTTTTTTATAATCTCGCTGCCTGCTGGCTGTGACGAGACGCTGGCTGGCTGTGACGCTGTATTTGGTTTTGCCAAGACCAAGTTTGAAGTCTGGAAAACTTGTGCAGGTCTTCTTTGAGTCTTGGCTCAAGTTTTTTGTGCTGTTTCGGCGTTTCGAAACTTGGCCATATTTTGGATACATTTTTGGCCTGTTGGGGTTCCTGGGGGGTCCCTCCTTGTTTTTTGGGGTTGGGAAACTAGTGTTTGCCAATCTCGAAGATTCATGTATGACTTGTCAGGATCTCGCATGACTTAAAATTCATGTTTTGGGAATTTATTTTTTACTTTGTTGAAAAGGTATAAAAGGCCCAGTTTGAGATAGTAGCTCTGTCACTTGTTGGAGAGACATCATCATGGCTGGACCTGCTCCTCTTCTTTTGGCTATGCACCGGCACCATGTTCATCATGAACAACCCCACCATCATCAAGGTCAAGATGAAGATCAAGACAGGCGTGGCAGGCGCAGGAGGGCCGTCTGGGTCAGGGAGATCCTGACTGAGCAGCAAAGGAGGAATCTGGGACATTACTACACCCTGCTCCACATCGACCTTCAGGATGATGCAAGCATACAGATGTTCCGGAACTACACCAGGTTCACCCCGCAGACCTTCATTGAAATTTGCAATCGGATTGAGCCCATCATCTCCAAGCAGGACACCAACATGCGACGGTCTTTGGAGCCTGGCTTCAAACTGGCTGTCACGTTGAGGTACCTGGCCACTGGGGACAGCTACATGTCCTTGAAGTATGCATTCACGTGTGGCCACAACACCATCTCCCTCTTCATCCCTGAGGTCTGCCGGGCCATCATCCAAGTGTACCAGCAGGAAGCCTTTCCTGGAGTGTGGACTGAGGAGGGTTGGAGGGCTGTAGCACAAGGTTTCCAGGAGAGGTGAAACATGCCTCACTGCATGGGGGCTCTGGATGGGAAGCACTGTCCCCTGAAGAAACCCAAGAACAGTGGGAGTGTCTACTACAACTACAAGGGATTCTTCTCGATCCCCCTGCTGGCACTGGTAGATGCAGGCTACAAGTTCCTGTGGGCGGAGCTGGGTGGCTTTGGGAGCATGTCGGATGCTCAGATCTTCTTGGAGACTGACCTCAGAGATGTCTTGGAGACCAACGACGCCAACAGGCCACCAGCATGCCCCCTCACTCAAGATCCTGAGGACACTGTCAACGTTCCATACTTCATTGTCAGTGACGATGCCTTCGCCCTCGGGGACTTCTGCCTCAAGCCTTACTCCAGGAAGACTATGGACAGACGACAACTGATCTTCAACTACAGGCTGTCAAGGGCTAGGAGGGTGGTGGAGAATGCCTTTGGCATCTTGGCTCATCGCTTCAGGATCTTGCTCAAGACTGTGGAGCTGCAACCCAGAAACTACATCCCCGTCATCAAGGCTGCCCTCGTCCTCCACAACATCGCCCTGGACAGACAGCCCATCCCCGCCCATGTTGTGGACAGAGAGGATGAAAGAGGAAACATCACCCCTGGAGCCTGGAGAGACGTTCTCGTCTGGGATGAACAACCACAGCCCCCACCTACACGTGCTGACACTGCTGGGAAGAGGACCCGTGAGATCATGGCAGACTTCTTTGGCAGCCCTCACGGCATGGTCCCATGGCAATGGGAGAGGGCCCATGTCAACCCACCTGAACAACTGGAGCATGTCCTTGCTGCTGCCCGCCAACCACCTGCTGCTCCAAGCTATCCTGCGCCTGCTGCCTCCCCCCTGAGTCTCCCTTTCCAAGGAACTCATTCTAGGCCCTTTTCAGGGCCAAAACAACTCAAAAGACAGTTGCTTTTGTTGTATTCAATTTTTATTTGTCTTTGTGTGTCCAGGTACATTCCCAATGTCCATTCTTTAATTAGAAAGAAGTAATAATGTAGATGAAAACATAAATTATTTTCTACTTCAGCCTATACTTACATGCATCTCAAAATCACATAATAATGTGTAGTTTAACATAATATCTATTCACAAATCGAGCGAAACAAGTTTGGGAGGTTTATGGTATTTTTATGTTTTTTAGGTATTTCGGTCAAGCATTTGATATTTTAACATAGCCATAATTACCTTAAAAAACAACACTCCAAAACGAACAAAGACAAAGAAAACAAGACAAACGAGAATAATGCTGACAAATGAACTGTCTTGTGAACAATTGTGGCCCTGAAAAGGGACGGGTGTAGGCCTACTCCCTCCCGCTGGTTCAGCAGTTCAGGAGTTCTGTGAAGTCCACAGTCGTGAGATCCGACAGATCCGACAGATCCTCTGGAGGAGGCTGTGGCACACGCTTTGGAGTGCGGGTTTTGCGGGGAGACACCCTTGGCAGAGGGCGATCTGGCGTGCTGGTCGCAAGAGGGGTTGCTGCTGGCCCTGATTCCGGCTGTTTTGAACCGGCCTGCTGAGTGGGAGCTTGTGGCTCTCGGCCTGAATCCGCCACATAGATTGGTCCTGCCTGAGGATACGGCGGCTGATCCGGAACGGGTATGCAAGCCGTGTGCCGCAGCATGACCTGGTAGACCTCGTCATGGAAGGCCAATCTCTGCGAAGGAGTCATGGTGGAGGTGCGCCACTCGATGTAGCCCCAGTAGTGGCTGCGTGGGTGCTCGGCTCTTTGGATGTACTTGTAGAGTCTTTGCCGCATTTGCTCACAGCAGTCAGATGAAGTGGGTGTAGCAGCTGCCTTTCGGAGGGTTGAGGTGGATGCAATGCCCAAGGACCTAGGTTCCCTCCAACTTGGCCCAGGCTGATCAGGGCCAAGGTCTGTATCAGGGTCCACCACCAACCTCCTTTTGCCCCCCAATGTTTGTGGGACTACTGTCTCGATATGAGTCAGCAAGAACGTCATGTGGTCCCAGACCCATTGTTGGACATGAGTCAACTTGCCGGTTCCTGACCCTGACTTTGCCTTTTGCTTCTTGGTCCTGGCAAGGATCGTCCTCATTGACTGGTACCAGGTAGTGATGCAATTGACATCCACCTTCAGCCGCTGGGCCAACAGACTCCATTCACGGTCTTTCAAGGACTTGTTCTTGAAATCACAATGGCTCTTGTTATAAATGTAAGGCCTCTCTCTCAGGAAGTCGCACACATCCAACTTCTGAATTTCTGTGAGCCTCTGCTTCTTGGCCTTGCCCTTGGCAGCAACACCAGAGCCACCACTTGGTTCTTTATCCAGGGCTGGAGCAGGATCAGCGTGAGCCTCAGACTGATCCCCCTCCTCCAAGAGCTCCTGCTCCATCGACTGGTTTGAAGCGCAGTCGGACTCAGAACCAGACATCTTGACTTGTGTTGATTTGACTTGAATTGTCTCGAAATCGCGCAGCAACCCAGCAGAGCTTCCAGCAGCAGTCGAGTGTAGAATAAAAGTTATGCGAGATAGGCCCTACTTACATAGCAGTCACACACAAGACTCACGCAGTTTTCCTCAGTCCTGGCGGGTCCCGTAAAACACGAGAAGACTCGACGGAACGTTTTCAAAACCGGTCAGGACTAGCCAAGACCGATGCCAAACCTGCAACAGTGCTGCGAGCGCATCGACCTATTTTTTTTCCCGCGCGTGGCAGCTACGCCCCCATTGCGTCACCCAAAACGTCTCGCGGACGTTTTCAACACCGCGCGGCACTGACTAAGACTGGGCAGCACTGGCCAGGACTGTACAGGACCCGACAGGACGTTTCGCCGATGTTTTTTCGAATTTTAGTCGCCAAGACTTGAAAAAGTTATTGGTCCAGACCAATAACCCACGACTAGGCCCAAGACTGAAGAATCGGATTTTCCCAGACGTCTGGGGTCTTGGTCGTGCAGTCACACGGGAGAAAAAGTCTTAGAGATGTGCCTAATTTTAGAAGTCTTGGAAAAGTCTTCGCCCGTGTGACAGCTGCATTGCATATGACATGCAAGTCGAAAACAAATTGCATCTTGTGTGCGTGCGTGCGTGCGTGCGTGCGTGCGTGCGTGTGTGTGTGTGTGTGTGTGTGTGTGTGTGTGTGTGTGTGTGTGTGTGTGTGTGCTGTGTGATTTTATCACTTTTTCTTCTTCTTTTTTTTTTTTACTCCCTTTGTTCGTTTCCACAGAAGTTTGATTCAAAAAGCAAAACACGTTGCTTATTCAATGTAGTGTCTGAATATAAAATTTCCGCACTGCGCTGAACGTGCAAAATTAGGCACTCGCCACACAACAGAGTTATTGATGTCAGTGCCCTCGTAACCTGTCCATCATCCCAGACCTTGATTATCTACTGCGGCCCATGAAAGGGTAACTATGTTCAATATTACCAAAGCAACCCTACTTCATAACCTATTTCCTTGTAAAAGAAGTGGACGAAATAAACAAGAGACTCTGCTGATAACGACGAGAATAATACAACACGAAATCGGGGTCCTCACCAGCACCATCCCCTCCATCCCCCCCCCCCCCCCCCCACACACACACACACACATCCCTCCCAAAACAAACGAGAAATCGGTCTGTGCAAAGACACCGAAATATTTCAGCCGTAACCTTGACCTTTAGTGACGATCAATCTGGATGATCCAGGCTTTGGCAACGTTCATGGAGTGTCAGTTTGCCACGTCTCATCCAAGTTAATCAAAACGCTTCCCGAGAATAAGCTGACGCGTTAAAACGTAAGCTTAAGACCTTGAATGAAGTTCTTTGAATTATGTACCTGCTGGCTCAATATACGCCCGGATTTGTCCAAAGATTTGTGTAAGAAAACACCCTCTATGGACGGGGAAACACATGCACACACGTAAATATGCACATGCGCCGCACGCGTAACAGCTCGTGTATCATAATCCGTTCCCATTCTTAATACCTGCATTTTTTTTTAAGCGTGTCAATGTGTAATAGTGTTCTAGCCGCCGTGGTGCAGTGGTTAGCGTTGCCGGTTGCCGATTGGGAGGTTGTGGGTTCGAGTCCCGCACCGTTTTAAGGGATTTTTCAGCTGGATTCTACCCAAAGTTGAGTGTGTTATGGGCTCAAGTGAAAAGACTGGAACAACACAGTCAGGTTTGCTCGAATGACGCCCAGATACATTAGGAAAGGAAGCCTAACCCCGTCATGCGGTTTCCAATTCTGTTGAAACTGCATACAGTCATCAGCATTATCCTCATGCTCACTGACCATCATCGAGAAGGAAAAAGAAAAGGAAAAGAACAGAAAAGAAAAGAACAGAACAGAACAGCAGGCACCCAACAGCTTTCTTCTCATTCAGTGCAAGTATGATTTTGTTAGAGCAGTCGCTTTAGTCAGAGATTGTCCTTCATACCACCAACTGCACTTCAATCAACAAATCAGTCTTTAAAATACCGAAACACGTTGCAAGTTTACTGCTGAAAACTTGGAAAACGAATCCACTGCCTGCCAGTCTCAATGAGAACACAACACAGAGTCGCCTGCATTACATACAGATGTCTGAGTGAATCACCAGCCGCCTGGTATAGTGGTCCACATCATGGACTAACGTTTGTGAGGTCGTGGGTTCGAATCACATCAGAGACATAGTATACATGCCCTTGGGAGGATGATCAGCCCAGGCAGCTCTCACTCAGAACTAAGTGTGTTTAGTTCTCCAGAAGGAAAACAGAGATTTTACACAGTCCATTTTGATCCGCCTCAAGGACGTGACGTTAGAACTGCTGCTGAAATTCCCCGAGCAGTCCTGCAGATAGGGACATGAATTTTCACTGAGTGGACTTTCGCCGAAGTGAGGTAGTTTTTAACCGGGAGGAAAATTCAGTTGTCACCATAGAGCTCTCTCTCTCTCTCTCTCTCTCTCTCTCTCTCTCTCTCTTAAACGCACACACACACACACACACACACACACACACACACACACACACACACACACACAAACGCGCGCGCGTGCTTATCATGACTAATATTTCATCACTAAATGCATGCATTAAAATTAAGTTACAATTAACTGATCCAATCTCTTTCACACACACACACACACACACACACACACACACACACACACACACACACACACACACCCACCCTGAACACACACACACACACACACACACACTGAACACACACACACACACACACACACACACACACACACACACACACACACACACTGAACACACACACACACACACACACACACACACACACACACACACACATGAACACCCACTGATCTTGCACCTCCACTTTGGTGTTGACTGGGTTTTCATATCAAGTCGCATGAAACTATCATTCAAAAGGAAAGTCCTTTCACTCCTTGAAGTGGAAACAAAATTAGTGTCGTTGTCTATCACGGCCACGTGAAAGCATACGTCAGAAGGCAAATGATCAGACCCACCACATGATAGGACAGATGTTCATGAAAGGACTTTCTCAAGTTCATGATTATGTTTAGCGGTGTGGGTGATAAAAATGAGCTTTTTTTGTATTTATCCCCGGACTATAGGTGATTCTGGGCGAAAGTGTAGTACTCGCTCAGCAGAAGTCCATTCGGCGAAAATCTCGGAGAGTGTGACTCTCGGCCTCAGTTGACGCCAAGGGTTATTATGAAAGGAAGTCTAGCGTACAGTACTTCTACATTAGTCTCAAACCAAAAAGGAAATCGGCAGCACCATCGTCACTGAGCCTCGTCAATTATGATGGAATTGAAAAAAAAATCTTCTTTGAAGTGTAATGTATGCATCCTCTCTTAATGCTCTGCTCTCGTGGCAAGAAAGGGCTTGTCTGCGTTTGTCCTTGCGCCTGAACTCAACAGAAAAAGGTACTGGTACATCTTTATTACCATCAGTATTCAGCGCTACTTTGATTTTCACTTCTGCCCCGTGTCTGTGGTGAGTACGTCCTGAGTCTTTCATGTCGGAAGATTCACGAAAATTGTGATTTAGGAGTCAATGTCCAGTGTGTCAAGTCTACAGCTAATATTGGTCCGCCATCTTCTTTCTAAATATAGATTCTGGCCATAAAACAGATCCGTTCCAATCTAACTGGTTGATTTACTGTAAGCGTTTTTATGACGTGTGAGGTGAAAATCATCATGGCAAAAACGATGTGATTTGTGATGGTGGAAAATAAGGTTAAACGCAATCGTAAAAATTGACGAGGTCGGGATCGCTGGGTATTAAACAATCGATCGTTGCTCAGCGCTCATCCCCGGAATAAAAAGAGGCACGCACTAAGCCTAACTGATACCGTGGCAAGAGAGATAACGATTTTAGCCCCGATAGGCTAATAGAAGGAGGGAAGGGGCTTTAACCGTATTTGCACCCGCACAAAACCATTTGAAACACTTCGTTACTTTTCATTTTGCAGACTGCTGAGAAAAGGACCAGGCCTCAAGACGCCACATTTTGTTCGCTCACCACGCTGGTTAAAAGTGACTTTCGAAAATATATTTCATTTGGAATAAGTTTTGCTGGAATCCATTTCATGCGACTGAAAATGTAATTTAGGCCTATTTGATTTAGGAACCAGCGATATGAATAATAATGACACATTCGTATGATTTTCCTTTCTCTCAAATGAAAAACAAAAACAAACGTGGGTCATTCAACCTATTGGTCCCAGACGGGTTTACTCGCTAGATACGACACGAAATGTATATCTAACGTATATTTTGGCCTGTATCCGCTCTCTCTTGCTTCTTTAGTCGGCAATTTATATTTACACCAACTATTTCCATATTCAGGAAGATGTATTTATATCTCACTCCATCCTAGTTCTGTAGACAGCAAGATATATTGGTATCTACTCCCTCCTTCCACTCCAGTCGGCTGAATATATCTACATCTGCTTCATCATAGTACTGTGGGTGGCAAGATATGTCTGTATCTATTCCTTCGTATTTCTGCTGTCGGCAAAGCATATGTATATCTACTCCACCCTACTCCATCCATCTGTCGTCGGCAAGATATATCTGCAAATTGTTCTGCAGCTGGCAATCATTGTCATCTGCTCCCATCTAGTTCTGTAGACGACAAGATTTCTGTATTTATATCAACGGTATCTTAATTTTGTAGCTGCCAAGATGTATTTGTGTGTGCTTGTGTGTGTGTGTGTGTGTGTGTGTGTGTGTGTGTGTGTGTGTGTGTGTGTGTGTGTGTGTGTGTGTAATGCCGAACAATTATATATGTAAACCTCCCCTTGTTCCTACTGTGAAGAAACGCACAAGGGGAGATCGGGTTCGGGAGAAAGTTGGACTAGGTTCATCCAAAAAAAGACAAATGAGTCAGGCCCAGTGAAGATTTTCTTTCCTTTAATTTGGTCTACAGCGTTTTGTGCATAAAAGGGGCTGGTGACAATGCCCAACACAAAGGAAATAGGAGAAAAAACAAAGGTAAAAGTGAAAAAAGGAAAAATAAAGGGCTCTAGCAACCGTGGCCTGTAAATGAAAATGCAAACGAACGTAAACCACAAATGCATCTTACACCATTGCATAGTTCACATACATCATTTTATAAGTTCTTCCACGTGACAGAAAAACATCATTTAGCAAAATTACGAGACTAGGTCAGTCTCAGGGATAAGGTATCCCTCATTCTAACAGCAAGCCAGAGCATAATTATCATCCAGGAGACACATAATCGGGAATGCGCTATACTATGGCATTCAGAACCATAGGTTCAACCACTATAGCTCTTTTAGTCTCTTGCATTGGATTTGCGCAGAGGTTATCAACAATGATAACCTATCCAAACAAGAACTAATCGAGTGACAAAACGACCACTCTGAAACCAGGGTAAACCTAACCTCAAAGACACGGTTCAACCCTGTGCTGCCCTAAGTCAGAACAGCAACTGCCAATTATGTGGGATTCATGTCCCCAACACAATTATTCTATCTCATTCCATGTGCTCCGTCATAATTGCTCATCACTTTGCTTCTATAACTAAGCAACATGGGATAACAGACTGCATCCCCAAATTACAACCAGTCAAAGGAATCGACTGTGAACATTATCAAGCGCAACACTTCGACTCATGAAATGAGAAAACATGAAGCAGCAACAAAGAAACATACGAATTTTAGTCAACATTAAAGGCAAACAGCCTATATAGGCAACAAGCCTGTAATCTTCATCATGCATATAAGGGAGACAGATACCTATAGCCGGTATGGTAACATGTTCTTCAGAAAAGAAATATACTTAGGAGAGAGAGAGAGAGAGAGAGAGAGAGAGAGAGAGAGAGAGAGAGAGAGAGAGAGAGAGAGAGAGAGAGAGAGAGAGAGAATTATGGCTTATCGCTCCGGTCAAAAAGCACTGCAAAATCATCTATTACAATAGCCCATAAGTCACTAACACACAGCAATATTGCCTTACCGGCCATCATTTAACGACTCCTGTCTCAACTGCTCAATTATGAAAATTCTAGAAACACTACTAATAATCTGCCTACTACATCACTATACTTTCTGCTTATTCACTTACTTTTAAGGACTCCATAACTTCTGTATTTTATCTCATTTATTTATTTTTTATTGTCACAGAACTGAATCCTTAACTGAATTTCTATCCTGCAATTAAGTAGGTCTTTCCTTCAAATATGAACTCGACTTCTAAAACAATTTCAAAATCTTAGTGCTCAATAAAACCTATAGAAAACCCAAAGGGTCAAGAAACAAAGCATGGAACAATCAAATCTCCTTTCATGATAACAATGCGCACATGGCAAAACACAAAGTACATAGTACTTAGATGCACGGCCAGAATACAGAAATGAAAAATGCATAAACTTACATTTCTGGTGCCATCAGAACACCATCACCACACTTCACAGACTAAGGTGTATCCTCTCCGTTTGAGATTTGGGGCCTGACTGACTAACTCAGTAAATTCCCAAACCCCAACGCTTTCCTTTGGCGCCACCTAGGGACGCCATCCTCTCAGATCCCTACGCCTCATGAATATTTATAAGGGTTTTACATGCTTAACAGCAGCAATTAACTACAAACTTCATATCACCTACATGTCCCTCTAACCTAAGCATACAACATCTTCTCAAACATTGCGTGATCCGAGGTCCCACAAGTTTGAAATAAAAAATAGTAATCAGAACTATTTCCCTTAAAATCTCCCCGCTAAGCAACATCCTAAATAGTAAGCCCCTCCCACAACTACTGATCTTCATCTTACATAATGGGGCTGGCACCTCCATAAACTTTCCCTGGTCTCTTCCCCAGTCTAGCCGAGAGTATTCCCTCTTTGGAATTCCGGCCCGTCGCCGGTCAGTGTCCACAAAGGGATTCCTCCTTAGATCGCCACACAACTGGGCGAACTCATCGGGGGTCATCAGACTACCTGCCTCGGTTAATTTAAACATCAACCATGGCACTCCTCACTGGAAGCACACAAGAATCTCTGGTACACCATAGTGGTGTACATATATATATATAATATATATATATATATATATATATATAACATATATATACATATATATATATATATATATATATATATATATATATATTCCATTTTAGATCTGTAGCAGCGAGAAATATCTATATCTGATCCATCCTAGTTATAACCATGTCTACTTCATTCTACCACTGCAGGCGCAAGACATGTTCATATCTGCTCCATCCTAGTTCTGTAGTTGACTAAATCTATGGAAAGCTGCTCCATCCTGTTTCTGCTATCGGGAAAACGTATCCATGTCTACTCCATCCCATGTGTATTTTTCCCTACACATTTCCCGCTTTTAAAAACAAAATTTCCTTTATCTATTTGTGTATCTATCTATCTATTCAATTATGTTCATTCATGATTATTTCACGTAATCTATTCATAATCTTATTTATAGATTTACTCATTTATTCATTCCATCTTTATTTATCTCATCTATCTATTTCTCTTATCTATCACATAACTTTCGATTTTGGAAATTTTCGTCTCGACTCATGACCATTACTGCTAACATTTGTTCTTCTGCTACAGTTACTATCTGTCCATCAAGCTACCTTCTGGTGAGAGTTTCTGTATTGATCCATTCTCTTAAAGCCAGTCAACCCGCGAGAACATAACTTCCACCACACCTTATAGGAAACACACGCGCGATTTTCTTCTGCTCCATTACTCCTTTTTTGTTTGTGTTGTTTGTCTCACCTGTTTGTTCTGCCTGTACGAGACGAATCGGCTGAAACGCATTGTGTCTGTTTTGTAACGCGTCCGTTCTGCTCGTTTGGCCCAGCTTTCATTCTCTTGTATCATTTCCCGCCTGCAGTGAAGGTCTAGTCGTATCTGCTTGTGTGTGTGTGTTTTTTTTGTTTTTTTTTTCATAATTGGCAAGACATATTAACATCTGTTCTATATTAGTTCTCTAGTTGACAAGATGATGTAACGTTTGTCCAATCTTACTTCTGTAGGTTGTAAGATATATTTTATCTTAATCTTAGTTGTGTAGTTAGCAAGATCATTAGCTCCATAATGGGAACATGATGCATTTGCACGAGAACAAAATCACAATATGTTCGTAATTGCATAAATGAATAATTGCAGCAAATGATTCTAAGAAAACCTAAATTTGGAGGATTAAAGAGATGGCTGAAAACATTAATTGCACATTTTACTGCCTCTACTCCAAGGTAAACATCCTTCTATAGAGTCTGGCAGGAGAAGTCTCATCAATACAGTGGAACCTGGCAACAACGTCCTCCGGAATTCCTTCAAAACGGGGTCGTTGCTCCGACAGTAATTATTGATAGTATGTCAAAATTTAGAAAGGGAGGGGGTTAGTTACCGCCAAGGACACATACAAACAAAGTACAGGACAAGACACAATGCATTTCGACTTCTTGGGTCTTCTTCAGGCAAACACAAATAACAGTTAGGACAGTGAAAATGAAGAACGAGAAAACACTTATCTTCTCATATTCGCGCACAATCAAAATGGCCGCCGGACGTTTTTAGGTTTCCGTCCGGCGGCCATTTTGATTGTGTGCGAATATGAGAAGATAAGTGTTTTCTCGTTCTTCGTTTTCGCTGTCCTAAATGTTATTTGTTTTTGCCTGAAGAAGACCCAAGAGGTCGAAATGCATCGTGTCTTGTCCTGCACTTTGTCTGTGTCCTTGGCGGTAACTAACCCCCTCTCTAAATTTTGCTTTATTTTTCGCCCTCAGTCACTCCCTTTTGAAACGATAGTATGTCAATTTAGTGTAAACAAGGGAAAAAGTTATAGAAAAACATGGCAAGCACCACCACCACCAGCACCACCACAACAACAACAACAGAAAGACGTCCTACAGCGAGAAAGCCTTTTGTCCGATGCATCTTTATCTGGAGGTTTTACGTATGTACCACTCTACGAGGCCCGTTACTGCTACCATATTCGACAACCACAGACACATGAGACTGACCCCATCCACCCTATCAGAGAACTACTCCATGTCTGCACTCATCGCACTTTCCGTCCGCCGTTCATTTCAAACCCGCACGCTGTGGCACCGGCATTACGAACGTCAGTGGCATATGTATTGATCGTTTTCCTTGCTAGGCCCCTAATTCAGGAAGGCATTCCACAGAACGTCACATCTTCTTGGTCAGTTCTTCGAATGATACACATCCAACCCCTCTCCGTGCTACTCTATTCCCCTCCCCCTCACTTCCCATCCCCACCGAATCCCCACCCCTCTGTCTCTCTAGCTCAGTCTCTCTCACTTTCGCTCTATCTATCAGTTTCTCTCGCTCTTTCTCTTGAAAGAGACATAAATTAAACATACAGGCTCTGCCTCCCATCTCTCTCTCTCTCACTCACTCACACACACACACACACACACACACACACACACACACACACACACACACACTGTCCAGGACGGGGGAAATCGTGATGGTATTGCTTAAGTGCACTAAGTTGATGTATTATTAGTCAGGTTTAACACACCAAGGTTATCTTTGCACTCGTACACGCATATGCACACTCATGCGCCCACCAAACATTCACCTCTCTCTGGGAATGGGATGTCACGCATTCGTTTCTCTCCTAACACGACTGAAGCACAAGAAATCCAATTTCTATGCTACTATAATCAAACATGAAAAATCCAATTACACAAAATGAACAAATCAACACATAAAAGATCAATACTTCCTAATCCCGGGTTATAATAAAAATGACTTCTTACCTGGCCAGGTTTTCACACACACAACCACGCTTTCACACCACACCACAGTTTCTTGAAAAGCCTCTTCTCGTCTTCTTCAGCACTGCTTGATGGTGATGCCCTTGGTTGACCGGCTCCAGGTTTCAGGACTGGTCTTCGTGGTCGTCTCTGGGATCTCGACGTAGAACTCTTCTTTTCGTCTCTTTCACCCACCTCTGGGTTCAATTTCAGTTTGTCTGTCTTCACCCACCTCTGGCTTCAAACTTAGTTTTTCTTCTCTTCCAGCTTGTCTTTTCCCTAAGACTTTGCTGTCTTTTTTTATCTCCCAGACCACGTTTCTCTCGACCCGTTTTTCTGTCCTGCCCACCCTTCTCTCTTCTCTCTCTCTCTCCTCTGCCTTCTCTCTCTCTCTCCTGGTGTTCTTGTCCTTCTCGTTGTTCTCCCTCACTTTATATAGGAATGGAAACAAAGGGTTCCCCTTCGGGCCATGCCTTTGTCCATGCTGCTCTCAACCCCTAGTTCACAAGTGCTGTGAATTCTCCATTCGCTACATTCTCCACACAATTGCATTTACACACATCCCTACCTGATTGATTAGCAAACAAACACTTGCACCAGATGGACATCGAAAATTCCCGCCGACTTCGGAGGCCACTTTAACACAGTAATTATCTTAAAGAGGCTACGATAACAACATCCACGCGCGTTCAACCAGCCTGACAATAGAACCAACCCAGTGACCCACGGCAATACCATCCGAACGAGTCCAAGACTCCTGCTCTTCACTGATGTTACA
>JAMYXO010005667.1:0-15019 GCA_033310375.1 Conus canariensis
TCTGTGGGGTCCCTTTTGTCCGGGGTTTTTTCTGTATATCCCTCCATCTGTCCCGTCTGTCTTTTTACTTTTCCTCTCATCCCCTTTTCCTCTCTCTCCTTTCCCTTTTCCCTCCCTCCCCCCTCCCGTCTAAGTCCCTGTCCCGTTTTTTCTGTCTGCTCTCTCTGTTTCCCTCTCCCTGTTTTTCTCCCTCTTTCCTTCTCTCTCTCTCTCTCTCTCTCTCCCTCCCTCATCTCTCTCTCCTCTCCCTTCCCCCCCCCCCCCTCATTTTGTAAACAATTCGCATTTTCCTTCTCCCCAGGCCTCTCCTGTTTTTTCTTTTTCCCCCTTTTTTAGTGTCTCGTCTCGTCAACACCCCCTGCTGTTGTCACCTGCCTCAATCTCATTCCCCCGCTTTCCTTTCCCACTTTCTTTCTCTCTCTCCCCCCCCCCCTCTCTCTCTCTCTCTTTTTTTTACCGGGGAACAATCGCTTTCTCTCTCTTCCTTGTCTCTCCCGCTTCTTTCCGTTTCTCAGTCCCCTAATTTTGTTCAATCTCTCCCGGCTTCGCCAATCTGTCTGTCTGTCGCTGTCGGGCTCTTTCTTTTGGGCATTTCCCCCAAATTTCCTTTTTGTCTTTTTTCCCTTTTCTCTTTTTCCATCTTCTTTTACCGGGCCTCTCTCTCTCTCTTTTCTCTCTCTCTCTCCTCTCTCTCTCTCTCCTCTCTTCTCTCTGTTTGTTTCTCTCCTCGCTTTTGGGGCTGTCTGTCGTCTGTTTTGTTGTCATTTTTTCTGTCTGCCCTTTTTGTCTGCCTGTCTGCTTCTCTTTCTCTCTCTCGGGGCCCTATGGGGGAAAAACCTCTCTTCTGTATGCCAGCTGGGCTGTCCCTTGGGGGTCTTTGCCAAAATTTGGGGAAATCCCTCCCCCCCCCTCTCTCTCCACAGAAAAAACCCCCCCCCCCCCTCTCTTTCCACAGATTGGGAAACACCCCAATTTGGGTCTGTCTGCTTTTCCCCCCCCCCTCTCTCTCCCCCTCTTTCCCCACCTTTCTCTTGCCACAGAGAAACACCCCCCCTATGTTCTTCTGTCTGTCTGCCCCCCCCCCCTCCCTCTCCTCTCTCTTTTTCTCTCCCCGCCCCCTTTCTCTTGCCACGAAAATAAACCCCCCCCCCCCCCTTCGCTCCCTCTTTTCTTCCCCTCTTGCACAATGGACCCCCTCTATTTTTCCCTTTTTCTTTTCCTTTTCCGGGCTGTCTGGGATGTATGTTCTCCCCAAATTCCCCCCCCATTTCCACCCCTCTCTCTCTCTCTCCCCGGGGTCCCCCTCTCTCTCTCTACTCTCCCCTCTTTTCTGTCTGTCCGTCTGTGTGGTGTCCCGGGACGTCCTGCCCCAGCCCCGTTGGGAAAATGGAAAGACCTGGCCCTCTTCCCTTTTTCCAAACAGCCCCCCCCCTTTCTCCTATTTCCCTAAAATATGGGGTGGGTTTTCCACTCCCGTAGAGGGCTGCCTGTTAGAGTAGCGAGGGGGAAAAGGGGGGAGGAGAGAAAATTGGGTTTTAGCATGGGTAACAGAAACGAAAGAAACGGGGGGGGCGGGTAACACGTTACAATATACCACCGTCCTCAGTTCCCCCCCCGCTACTAAAGGGGTTTGGCCACCAAAGTGTAAACGAGGTTGGGAAAAATTAAACCGGGGGGGCGGGCAAAAGTTGCCGGGGGGGTGGGGGTGGGGTGGGGGGGAGGGGGGTGGGGGGGGGGGGGGGGGGGGAGCGTATCCGGGGCCGCCCTTATTGGAAAAAAATCCCGCGTCATCTGGGGACCTGTCCCAATTTTGTTGTTTGTTTGTTTTTTCCCCAAAGTTCCGAGTCAAGGTTTTGAGTTCATCTTGTTCATCTCTTATTTAAACTGGGGAAAAATATGCGCGCAAAAAAATTCCCTTGGGTTTTTTAAAGGTTGTGTATTTAAAAATAAAACCATGATTTTTAAAATTACACACATACACCCCCACACAACAAACACACACACACACCACACAAAAAACACCAAACAGAGCCGTCTAATAAACACTTTAAAAAAACAGGCGGTTTTTACAGACTAACAAAAGACAACAACAACAGAAACAACAACAACCCCTCAACAAACACACAAAACACCACACACACAAACACACACACACCACACACACCCACAACACAACACACACACACACAAAAAAAACACGAATTTATAAAAGATTTTTTGGCATGCAGACAGGCACCTGGCATAAAAAAAAAACAAACCTTGAAAAAACAGATGAAAACAATTAAATGACAAGGGACTCTGACCCTTTTTTAAAAAAAAGGGTTTAAAAACAACATCCCCTTTAAAACTCCCTTGGTTTCCTCCCCCTTTCCCCTTTTTTCCCCCTGTTCTCCCCCCAATATTTTTTTCCCTACTCCAAAACTGATCCCCGTTTTCCCCGTGGGCACCCCCACTAGATACTGGCTGAAAACCAAACTCCCTAGGGGAATGAGCACGGCAAACCCCCACAAATTTTACGATCAGTCATTATTAGCGAGGGCAAAAATCGCTGGGGGGCGAAATAACACAAGGGAAGCAGGTTATGCTTTTAAAAAATAAGCGAATGGGAAGAGTCCGGGCTCTTTTCGGATTCACAACGGGGTTTTTTAAAAAAAAATTTTTTCGGGACAGCGGGAAATTTTGTGATCAGGACTTTAAACCCTTTCATTTGGGAAATAAACAATTACCCAATATTTAAAAGGGAAGGGAAATAAATTTAATTACATATATCCTGAAGGTAGGAAACCCAAAAAGAAAGAAATTTAAAAAAAAAATGGAGACCGGGTATCTTTGGGCCGGGGTTTTAGTTATAGAATGGGAAAATGTTTCCATGTCTCCCTTTTTAAATTTTTTCTATCCGCTGGAATATGGGCGATTATGATAAAGGAAAAAAGAATGGTAAAGGTATACGCAACCTCGAGACAGAGCACAAGTTGTGTCAATTTTCTGACAATACCAACTGGGGAAAGCAAAGGGGGCATTAAATCATTAAAACATCCATGAAATCAATAAATTCATTTGGGAAAAATTCTGGATAATTTTGTGAAAAATGTGAAAAAACCAAAGCATCTGATTTGGAAAATTAAAGTGCTTTTTCAAGGTTAGATGTAGAGCCTTCACCTTTAAACTTTGATGGGAAATTTCCAAATTTTAATTTTAAGGTTTTCGGAATAATTATGGCTTACTCCAGAACTTGTATTGCAAAGAACAAAAACTACAGTAAAACTTCTGACAACAAAAATCATTTTTTTTAATGTCGGGAGTGTGGGGAATTTAAATAACCCCTTTTGGGTAGAATACGGGTTTTAAAAAAAGTAATCCTCTAAAAAATGAATTTTTTTTGGATTTTTGGTACCTCCCCCACCAAAGCACCCTAAAAGAAAACCTTTCAGAAGAAAATGTTTTAAATTCCTATGGGGGGGGTAAACAGGACAGGATTCCCCGGAAAAGCCACACTTGAAAATTAAAAAAAAAACAAAAAAAAACCGGGAGGACGGGAAATACCTTCTCTTAGAAAACTCAATTGGGGCCGAAATTATATAGGATAAAAAACTTATTTTTTGGTTTTCACTTAGGGGAAAATCTATTAAAAAAAGAAAACTTGCCCTTTTTGCAAACAAATTCAGGAAAAAAGGCTATGATTTGTCCATTAAAACCCAAAAAGAGACTAGGCTTTTGAAAGGGTACTTTCCCACGATAAAAAGCTTTTAAATTTAAAAACATAAAATTTTAAAGGGGGACGGGTTTGTGATTTTCTTGGCTGGAAAAGGGTTTTTGTTAAAAAATATTAAATTAAGGGGGAAAATTGATGTTTTAAGGGAACAAGGTTTTTCAATGGTGTGTATTTTATTAGTCAACCACACAAGTTTCTTTTCTTCGTGCAAAGGGAATTTTAGAACAAGCAGGGCGGGGCAAGAAAATTCAATGTTGTTGTTGGGTTTTGATACGGGTTTTGTAAATACCAAAATTTTGTTTAAAAGACAAATGCATTTTTTAACTAATAATAAAAAAAAAATATCACTGAAAAAGCTCTCAACAATATTTTCTGTGTCAGGAAAGAAACCCCAACTGGGGATTCTGACATTTTTTTTTTATCGTTATGACTCACAACCAGAGGGTTTTAGAAATGGAACGATTTAAACGCCGGGTAATCTGAGGGAGATAAAAAATATTTCTAGAAAAGGGATGAAATAAAAGAAAACCAAAATTTAAAAAAGAAAAGGGGGAGTTAAACCCCACGGTACAGACGAAACGATTTTCAGTACAAAACCCCAAGGAAATTTTGACCTCTTGGGTCTTCTTCAGGCAAAAACAAAAAAATTAGGGGCAGTGGAAAAAAGAAAAAACGAGAAAAACCCCTTTTCTTCTCATATTCGGCGCAAAATGGCTGGTTTCCCCCAAAAAATTTATTAAATTTTTTCTCGTTCTTTGTTTTTTACTGTCCCTAAAATTTGTTTTTTTTTTCGCCTGAAAAAGACCCGAGGGGTTTGGAAAGCATTCTGTCCTTTTCACGTAATTGTTTTTTCTTTTATTGTTTCGGTAACTAACCCTTTTTTCCCTAAAAATTTTTCTTCATTTTTTTGTTCTCTTTACTTTGTTTTGAAACTAAAAGGGAAAACCCAAACTGCAATGGTTTCAAATAAAAACTAATTTATAGGATCCTGGGCATCAAATAAAATTCTCGAAAAAGAACATTTTTGAAAAAAAAATACTTCCCCTGGACATTTGAAAAAGGAAACTATAAATAATTTTTTTTTTTTTTTGGCCCGGGGTACGACCTTTGGGGGACAGATCTCCAATATTCCCCCCCAAAAAAATTTCCGCCATTTTCACCTAAAATAAATTTTTCAAAGGAATTTGTTCCGTCTGGCACTGACTAAAGGGTTTAACAGACTAATGACAAAATTTTGAGTATATTGAAAAATTACTGAAAAACTTTTTTTTACTATGTAAACCCAGATTTTTGAAAGTGTGCATTGTATATTTCTTGCCCTTCAGGAAATACCCCGAAAACCAAAGATTACATTGAAGAAAAAACTTTGCCAAAAAATGCGTGAGTTTTTTGCTGGTTTTAAAAAAAGCAAAAAGGGGTTTTTAGTCAATGTGATTGGATTTTTTTTTTTGGAAAAAAAAGAAATTTCTGTAGCTTAAAATTTAAAGGGAAAAAGGAAAAGGCCGTCTGGGAATAGGACGAAACTGCAAAATCTTTCCCTTTTTTTTTTTCTTTTAGGCTAATGATTTCATTTCCGCTGTGAATATCCTTTTCTATCTTTTGCGTTGGGAAAAGTTGATTAAAAAAAAAAAGTTTTTGTTGTAGGTTCTTGTATTGTATTTTTCCCCACTCTGTCCCGTCCCGTCTTTCCTTCTTCCCTTTTGATGAAAAATATTGGTTATTGTTCAACATTTAACAGCTTAACCAAACTTTGTCCCGTGTTTTTTTTTTTTTTATATGTGTATAAGATGGAAACCCATTGTTGATGGGACCATGGCTTGCAGTCCCCTTTTTTTTTGTCTTTTCCTTTTGTGAGCGTTTTAAAAAGTGGGGTGAATTCATTTTTATTCACCCCACACACACACACACACCCACACACACCCCACCACACACACACCAAAAATTTCCCCACAACAAAACAAAACACTCACAAAACCACAAACAACCACAAAACTCACACACACAAAACTCAGTAGTCATTATTTTTCACGGCAAAGTTATTGGGGAGTTTACCCTTTTGGCCCAAAATGGCTTTTACCATGAGGGCAATGTTAAAAAGACAAACTGACAGCAAAGCTCACAAGCGAGTCATTACCAATTGACAATCACCGTCCCCCCAATGGGCTTAAAAAAATGAAATTACAACAAAATTCGCCCAATTTGGGCATTATCTATTGACAACAAAAAATCGTTAAAAAGGATCAAAACTAATTTACAAAAAAAACTCGCCACAAAAAACACATTCCCTTTTTAGAAAATGCATTCATTTTTTTCGTTGAAAAGTAAACCCAAAGGCCAGTTATTTGCACACAAATTCCCCCGTGAGTGGTGGGCCGGTTTAAAGGGTTTTCTTTGACCCGTGGGCTTTTGTTTTCCGTGATGAGCGCCCTTTTTCTGGATTTTCCGTCCCATTGGTGCAAAACACAGAAAAAAGATCTTTTTTTATATCGATAAACACGAGTTCCTGAACGCTCACCCTTTATCCCAGAGGTTTTGGGAAAATAAAGACAAAGAATCTTAGTTTCTTTGGGAATGAACACACCCCGCACAAACTCAGAAACCCTCCCTGATCCTCTCTCTCTTCCCCTCTCTCTCCTCTCTCACCACACACACACACACACCCCCGCACAAAACGCACACGCCCCAAAGCCCCCACACATTGATCGCCCTTACCACCCTTTATTGTTAACGTTTCCATTCTTACTGCCCTTTTTTTTTTTCTTTGTTCCCGCCTAAGGCCCCTTTTTTTTACCGTTTTCTCCCACACAGTCTTTCGCTGGCTGCTTTTAAATTTAATGTTTGGGTTTAAAAAGTTTTTTTTCTCTGTGAACCCAAGCCCTATAAAAATTATAGATGGTTTTCTGCATATTTCTTCCCAAAATGGACCAAAAAAAACCGCTAGTTCCGCTGAAAATCTCCCCTCGGGAGTCAAAAGTTAAATGGGGACAGACAACACAAAAGGGCCCTCTGTTTTAAAGAGGGGCCCTAGATCCCATATTAATTTTTTTAACCTTAAAACCCTCTTGCATTTGTTTCCCCCGGGACCCCTGGTGTTCGTTGGGCCGAAAAGGGCCCGCACGTCCCCGAGTTATTTTTCCCTCACACAATTGAAACCCTTTTTTTAACCCAAAGGGCGGGCCCAAAAATAAAAAAGGCTTTCCTGAGGGGTTTGTCCAGTGAAATCTAAGCAGTAGAAAGGGGTGGGGAAATGATTTTTTCCCACACGACTGGGGGTCGTGAACTGCAGCTTTCCGTTGTTTTCTAACAAAAAACAAACAAACGAATACAAGGAGCTTTTTTTGGCGCTGGAAAAGCAAGTGAAAGGGGGTTTTATGTTTTTCACTTTTTAAAAACCCCTTCCTTCTTAAAACTCCCCTTTTTTTTTTTCCCCACTCTAACCCCCCTTTCCCCCTTTTGCCTCCCCCCCCTTCCCCTCCCACTTTTTTTTCTTCTCTGTAAATTTTTGCCAATCATTCTTTGATTTTAAAAAAAAAATTTTTTCGGGATCCGTTTTTCCCACCGCAATTTTTTTCTTGTCAGCTAATGACAGACGGGGGTATAAAAATTTATCAGGTGTTTTTCCCAAAAATTTTTTACCCGCGAGAAAGAGGGGGGGCCTTTAGGCGGTGGGGCCCGGGGGGCGGGCGGGCTGTTTTTGAAAAGGAAAAAAAAATATCGTGTCTATTACCTTGGCCCAAAAAATGGCTGTTTCTAAAGATTTTTTTTTTCCCGGGCCCCTCTAGGTTTTTTTTCTTAGCGGTAGGTTTTTATTACAATCGTGGTTGCACGTAAACCTTTGCGAAGTTTTTCATGGGGCACACCCAGGGTTGTGATACGGCAGTGGGACACGAGTGTACGAGCTTCCTCGGGAACGCCACCAAATACCCACCATCGCACCGCCCCTGGGGAATCGACGGGTGGGGTAAATGAAAGTATGTAAAATGGGGCCCCTCAAAGTTTTGAATCCGAAATTTTTTTAAAAAGTCTTGCGTTGTTACTTTTGGGCTTTTTTTTTTTCAAAATGCGTCAAAAATTTTAGTGAAGATTTTAAAGGGCTTTCGTTGGAGTTTTCTTTTGTGGATATCCGTTGCCGACCTCATCCCTCAGATAATTCATAAAATAGCAAAAGAAAAAAAAGTGGGGCAGTTTTTTTTCAACCCTGGTCATTTTGGGACCCTATTTTTATTTCGACCATCCACCGCCTCACGGGGGGAGAAGCAGTGGTGAAAACTGGGGTTGGGTCAGGGCAACCCCATCCCCTCACTGGGGGTTAGGCGGCCGAAGAGGCCCCCCAGGTCCAACTCTTCTTCTTGGGTGGGACCAGTCCCGAAGCCCGGGGAACGAAACAGCTTGAACTGGGGACTGCTTTTTTTCGTCGGGGACATCTGTGCTAGGGGGTGACAGGCTTGCGATATTTTCCTTTCCCGTGCAAGACTTTTCTGAGCTTATGACGGTTCCCTTGCGTGGGAGAGACTTGTAAATTTGTTACGCCTTACTTTGGTTTTTTTTCCTTGGTGGGGGAAGTTCGGGTAGTGCAAAGATTTGGGCTTTTTTCGGGCCTCAGAGGCTTTGTTCATTTAGAGACCGTTTTTTTACACGCCAGTCGCGCTTTGGGAAAAAAATCTTATTCAGAGGAGGGAAAAGCGATGTTTCTGTTGGGAAAAAAAGCCCTCTTCATCTTTTTTTATAAATTGTCGCATACAAGACGCGGGGAGACCATTTGTCTTTGTCTTCACTGGGGGAAAAAAATCCAGCATTGTTGCCACGTGGTCGATGGTTTTCTGGTCGAAAAGTGCTTTTTTTTTTTTTTTTTTTTTTTTTAATTTTGTTTAATCTTTTGGGGCCTGATCCTAACCATTTTGCGCGCGCGCGCGGCGCGCGCGCGGTTGGGGTGTTGGCCGGTTGTGCCGGGCCCCTTTTAAAAGGAAGAGAACCAAACCCTAAAAACATTCTGTTCCCTTTTTGACAATCCGCAAAATTTGCAAAGCTTTCTGTTCCCTTTCAGACAATCCCGATAAGTTTGCAAAGTTTTTTTTGTTCCCTTTTTGACAATCCGCAATAAATTTTTCAAAAACATTTTTGTTCCCTTTTTGACAATCCCGTAATTTGCAAAGTTTTTCTGTCCCTTTTAGACAATCCCCATAAGTTTCCAAAAAATTTCTGTTCCCTGTTAGACAACCCCTTAAGTTTGCAATTTTCTGTTCCCTTTTAGACAATCCCCGATAATTTTCAAAACATTTTTTGTTCCCTTTTTTAACAAACCCTTTATGTTTGAAAGCATTTCTGTTCCCGGATAACAATCCTATAAGTTTGCAAAGCATTTCGTTCCCTGTTAGACAAACCCCAATAAGTTTTCAAAATATTTCTTTTTCCCTTTTTAGACAATCCCGGGTAATTTTGCAAACCCTTTCTGTTTTTTTTTAGACAACCCCTGATAAGTTTTGCAAACCCATTTCTTTTCCCTTTTTTAAAAAAACCCTGAAAAGTTTCCCCAAAGCTTTTTCTTTTTCCCTGTCGGGACAATCCCTATAAGTTTGAAAATTTTTTTCTGTTCCCTGGTAAGACAATCCCGGGTTTAAATTTTTTGGCAAAGCATTTCTGTTCCCTGTTAGACAATCCCGGGACAAGTTTCCCAAACCCCCAATTTTTGGGTTCCCTTTTGGGACAATCCCTGAAAAGTTTCCCCCAAAGAAATTTCTGTTCCCTTTTAGACAATCCCTGAAAAGTTTGAAAAGTTTTTCCCTTTTCCCCCTGTCAGACAACCCCTGATAATTTTGAAAGGCATTTTGTTCCCTGTTGGGACAACCCCTGATAAGTTTACAAATTTTTTTCAGGTCCTTTTTTGAGCAGTTTTTTTAGTCAAAAAGGACTTCCACGTGGCCCCATTTGGGGTTTATTGGGTTTTAAGTCCCCCGGTTTTGTTGCCGGATGTTTGTCTGTGGCCCCCCCATGTTTTTTTGTGCTGTATTGAGGGAAATTGGGGCCGCGTGAAAATCCCAAGGAAAAATTTTTGTTGGGAACAATTGGATTGTTGACCCTGCCAGAGGGGTTAGGGTTTTTCCCGTTGCTTTTTTGTTGAGTCCCGAGAGACTTTGGTGCCAATCCCTGCGCGCAAAGCATAACTCAATTTTTCATGAGAGATACTGTCCTGTCTTTGTTTTGTTTTAAACCCCAAAAATAAAAAAAAAAAGGCACATTTACGCTGTGCGTGTGTGCTCTTTCTTTCTTTCTCTCTTTCTTTTTTTTTTTTTCTGTTTCCCCTTTCCCTTTCCCTTTTGTTCATTCTTTTTTTCTTTCTTTCTTTTTTTTTTGTCGTTCTCCCCTTTTCCCTTTTTTCTTTCGTTTTTTTTTTCCCTTTTACTTTCTTTCTAAGCAGGGGAAACCCCTGGGGCCCGAAAACCCCTTACAATTTGGATATACAATGACCGTCCCGTCTTTTTTTTATGTTTTTAAAACCAAAAATGTTATAAAAATGGGGAGTTTCCTGTGTGCCCTGCGTGCCCCATTTTTCTTTCTTTCGGTCCCCTTTTCCTTTTTCTTTTTGAAAGGGAGGGGAACCCGTGGCCCCGGGCCCGTTTAGTCCCTTTCACACAACCCCCAAACCTAAATTTCCCGGGCCCCTTTTTAGCCGGGCTAAAAGGGGTCTCTCTGCGGGGTCCCCAAAAAAACCCCTCTCATCAGTTTTTTGAACGTTTTTTCGCGTTGGGTCGGCCGGGTTTAGGCAGAAAAAAGTAAGGAAAAATTGGGGTGGTGAATTTGGGGTTAGTTTTTGGGGCATCCCCGCGGCGCGCATGTTTTGTGTGTGTTTTGGGGTTGTGTGTGTGGTGTGGGGTGTGGGGTTTTGTGTGTTTTTTCTGTGTGTGTGTGTGTGTGTGTGTGTGTGTGGGGAGGGAGTGTGTACGCCCCGTCCCCGGGGTTGATTTTTTTTTTTCCCTAGTCGTGCGGCAAGATTTTTTGCCTAACTACCCCAACAAGCCCTGATATCAGACATCTCAGGGTTTTATATTATAGTGTATGACAGTAAATTGTTGGTTTTTATGGGGAGTTTTTAGACAAAGTTTATGGCGTATTTGACGGTTTTTCATGGCAGTTATAGCGAAGTTTATGGCAGTATTAGATGGTTTTTATTGGCCCGTTACAAAGTTTTGGCAGTATTTTTTTTGGGTTTAAAATGAAGTTGTAGACAAGTTACGGCAAATATTTTGATTGGTAAAGTTGCAGTTACAAACAAAGTTTATGGCAGTATTAGACGGTTAAAAAGGCAGTTTAAAAAACAAAGTTTATTTATGGCAGTTTTAGATGGTTTAATAATGCAGTTACAACAAATTTTATGGCAGTTCAGAGTTAATAGCTTGCAGACAAATTTTTTTATGGCAGTTTTAAAGGGGTTAAATTGCGTTGCAGATAAATTTATGGCATTTTTAATGGTTAAAACATTGTAGAAAAATTTTGGGCATATTAATGGTAATGGCAGTTCAAACAAATTTTATGGCATATTAGACGGTTAACATGGCGTAATAAAAAAGTTTTTTTTGCAGTATTAGAGGGTTAATAATGCAGTTACAACAAATTTTAATGGCATATCAGTGTTAAATTGCTTTGCGCAAATTTTATGCTATTGAGGGTTAATATTGCAGTTGAGATAAATTTTAGGCGGGTTTTAGTGGTTAACATGGCAGTTAAAGACAAAGTTTTTGGCAGATTAGGGGTTAATATTGCGTTAAACAAATTTTTTGGGCGTTTTTAAAGGGTTAATTATGGCATTTACAGACAAAGTTTTTGGCACTCCGAGGGACTGGGGCATCTAATCACAGTTTAATGCATTCAAAGATCAATTCATGGCAGCATAACATTTTACAAAATTTCCGTGGATTTAGGGCATCACGAACAAGTTTATGGTTGTACAGGTTCTTCTAAAAAATCATTGATCCATTGTCACTGCCATAAACCCCTAGACAAGAGTTTATGGCAGTCACAGAAGAGTGTTGGTGGTCATAGACAGTTTAGGGCAGTTCCAACTAGGTTTGGCATCAAACAATTTTAAAAAGGAAAATTTAAAGTAAATCCGCCATTAACATGGACAAACAAGTCAAAACAACCACCCGTTTCACCCCATAATCTTCTTCGTAAGAAAACAACATCGGGAACAATAACTGAAGAACGAGCAATCACTTATCATTTACTTTAAATTTCCCTTTTAAAAATTTGTTTCAGTTTCCACCTACTCCTTCACTTTGAAACAGTCAAAACAAGATTTTTGGCCGTTACAGATGGACTTAATGGGAGTTTAACAAGGTTTTTTGGTATTGTCACAGATGGGGTTTTTAAATGCAGTGCAAAACGATCTATGCCTCTAGAGTGAGTTTACGGCAGTCACTTTGGAATTTTACGGCGCTGTAGACAGGGTTCCGACAAACCCTTGATGGGTTCATAGCCCCCTACCCCACCAAAATGAAGTCGTTAATTATTTTCCCAATCCAAATACAACATAAAATCTATTTTTTTGATCGAAAACCCCTTTTCGCATGTTACAAACCCCATTTCCCCCACACCCCATTCCCCCCCACCCCTACCCCCTCCGTTCCCCTTCCTAAAAAGGATCAAGGGGGCGAGAAAACTTATTAAAGGGGTTTTGGGGAAGGGGAAGGGGGGATGTTTTGCTGCATTTCGAAAGTACATTCTCAGGGGCTTTCACAAAAATCCCCATTTTTTGCTTAAGGCCGAAACCCCAAAGTGGACGTTAAGCATTCACAGCTACGAAAATTATTGGGGTGTACACCCTATCCCGGCTTCCCACTTACCCCACCACCCAGACACAAACTATACCTCCCCCCTACAGACATTCCTTGGTCGGTGTTACAGGCGGGCGATGATTACGTCAGAACCCGTACAACACCTAGACAGGGGGCTGAGCAACCCTCCCCCACGACCCCCGCCACGTGGGTGGTGTGGTGGGGTGTGTGTGTTGTGTGTGTGTGTGTGTGGGGTTTTGGCCGCGCCGCGCGCGCGTACTGCGTGTGGCGTGTCGGCGTACGTAGTTGTGTGGTGTTTGTGTGTGTGTGTGGTGTGTGTGGTGTTGTTGGTTCGTGCGTGCGGCGTGCGTGGTGGCGCGTTTAGGAAGTGTGTGTGGCGTGGGTGGTGTGTGTGTGTGTGTTGTGCACGAGTGCGTGCGTGGTGTGTATATGCGGGGGGGGGGGGGGTGCGTTTGTCGTCGGGGGTTGGGCCATATGTTTCCGTTTGTTATTTGAAAATTTTGAACTTGATCCTTTATCCAGTAAACGGGGAGAAAAAAAGGAAGAGGTTTGGGATGAAGAAACAGAGTGAGGAGAGAGGAGGGGGGGCGAGGGGTGATAAAGGAAAGGAGCAGAGGCGGGGTGGGTAAAGAAAAATACAAACAAAGAGGGGGGGAGGGGGAGAAGTGAGAGATTTTTTGACTTTGAAAAGTTTAATGAATTGAAATTTTCCTTTCCGCACTCGCTTAGCGTCCACCAAATACACCTGCCCTTTCAGACACATTGCGTAGCGTGAGTAACGGGGTGGCAAAACAATGAGAAAGGGGCCCCATCTGAGCGGGGAGCAATCCCGGGGATGGGCATCCATGGCAGAGAACTATTGGTGACACGTGGAGGGTCAGCGGGGCCCCCTCTGGCAAGGCGGCTGTTCATTTTTTGCTTGTGGGCGACACTTGACTAAAGGCAGGGGTTCCGGGGGAAGAATGAGGGGGGGGTCCCGGACAGGAAAGAGTGTTGTCGGGTCGTCATATTTAGTGCAAAACACGGAATTGGGGGTGCCAAAGGGAAAAGTGGAGGGGGGGGAGCCACACAAAAGGTATGGGTTTTTTTTAGTTGGGAATTAGAGATGAAAAAAGGGAGGGCCCGCCAAGAGAAAGTGGAAAGGGGGGGAGAAGGGAAGGGGGCGGTGCACTGTCTAGTGTTGGGGACTTGAAAGGAAAAAATTCGAGCTAAATTGGGAACGAGAAGGTGGGGGAAGGGGGGGGGGGGGGGGTGTTTTTTTTTTTTAGAGGGCGGTAACTGAGGTTACTCAAAAACGAGGGGTGTATCAGGAAAAGGGGCTTTAGAATGGGCTTTGAGGTGGGAAGAAGGCGGGACTATCGGAAAAAGGGGCTTTGGGGGGGAAATTAGAAGTGAACGAGCTAGGCCACCAAAAAAGGAGCTTCAGGGGGGATTCCCAAAAATTAAAACAGTGAGGGGCAAAACCCCAAAGGAAGCTTTGGGCCCTAGATGTAGGGTGTGAAAATTTGTGCGGAAATAAAGAAAAAGGGGCTTTGGGTTTGACCCTTTGGGAAATGCCAAAAGTGCGGGGGCTTCCCCGCAAAGGAGCTTTTGGGGGAGATTAGAAGTACATAGTGGGGGGCTACAGGGAAAAGGGGCTTTGGGGGGTTTAAATTAGAAGTGGGCACAGTGCCGGGGGGTACCCGCCCAAAAAGGGGCTTTGGGGGGAAACTCCGAAGTGACACAGTGCGGGGGTACAGCAAAGGAGCTTTGGGGGTTTTACTTTGAAGTGCACAGTGCGGGGGTACAGCAAAGGAGCTTTTTTGGGGGAGACTTTTTAAAATGACATTTTGGGGGGCTAAAGGAAAGGAGCTTTGGGGTTTTACTTAGAAGTGACACAGGCGGGGGCTAAAGCAAAGGAGCTTTGGGGCTTTTAAAGTTTACAATTTTGGAGCTACAGGAAAAAGGGGGCTTTTTTGGGGTTGAAATTAGAAGGACACAGTGCGGGGGGGTACAAACAAAGGAGCTTTGGGGTTGACTTAGAAGTGACATAGTGTGGAGCTACGGAAAGGAGCTTTGGGGTTTGGGCTTAGAAATGGGCACAAATGCGGGGGTACAAAACAAAGGAAACTTTGGGGGGAGACTTGAAGTTCACAGTGCGGGGGGTACAGCAAAGGGGCTTTTGGGGGGACCCTTTGAAGTGAAAATTTGTTTCGGGGGTACAGCCCAAAAGGAGCTTTGGGGTAGACCCCTTTGAAGTGACCCCAGTGCGGGGGCTACTCCCAAAAGGGCTTTGGGGGTTTGAATTAGAAGTTAACAGTGCGGGGGTCAGCAAAGGGGGCTTTGGGGGTTTAATTAGAATGACACAGTTCGGGGGGTACAGCAAAAAAGGGGCTTTGGGGTAGACCTTAAAAAGTGAAACCCAGTGCGGGGGGCTACAGCAAAGGAGCTTTTGGGTAGCTTTAAAAATGGGGGCACAGTGCGGGGGTACAGCCCAAGGAGCTTTGGGGGGTTTACTTAAAGTGACACAGGCGGG
>JAMYXO010005668.1:0-15018 GCA_033310375.1 Conus canariensis
ATTTTTTGGATTTTTCTCTCTGAAACACACTGCTCTCTGTGGATTTGTTGTGGCTAAGGCGTGTTTCGGATGAACTAAAGTTTTTTTTGTGTACGGAGAGCATCATTAATGAGCAGCGTGGCGAAAATGCACAGAACAATGACACGTAACAATAGCAACAGCAACCACCACAGTAACGATATCAGTCACCACCACAAGATAAAGCTTCAAACGAACTAAATCGTTCCTCTTTTTGACACCCCCCCCACCCCCCCCCCCACCCCCGCCCCTTCCAGCTCCCCAGAGATAAATAATATGGGTGCACTAACTCACCATCTTTGTTTTTGCCCTAAACCCCCCTTTTCACAAACAAATCTCGTCCATCTCATGCTACTTTTTGCCAAAAGTAGCACCCTTCTTACAATCAAAATTAACATGCAAACCCCTCCAAAATTGACGTAATCGTTATTTTAAAATGGGGTCTTTCGTGCAAACAAAGATGCGCAATTTAGAGGCACCCATATTATTTATCTCTCTCCATAGCATAAAATCTAATGGTTTTACAGAATTAGTCACCTAACACAATTAACGCCCGCGGTTTGATAGTGAGACCTTACTACTTTCTAGTAAGGCTTGGGGCGATTTGGGGTGACTTGGGTGACTTGGGGCGATTTGGGGTGACTTGGGGTGACTTGGGGCGACTTGGGGTGAAGGTGTCAAGCGTGCATAAAGTGGGAGGTGTCAGAGAATGTCAAGTGGAACTGGTAGGACCACTCTTGACATCTGCTCTGCCACGTGCTGAGCAGCGATTTACCCTGCTGTGTTAGCAAGGAAGGCAACGCACACGCTGCCAATCAATAAAGCCATTGTTGGCAGCGCCCGCAGCGTGCATTGCAGAGCGCATTACAGAATGTACTATAAGTGCTGCTATTGATTTTGTTATACAATCTTTTACCCGGATTTATGCAGCAGCTTACTTAATTAATTTTTTAAAATTGGTGTTTTTAATCTGGTTTAAAAATGAAGCCCGGAATAGTTGCAGAGCTTGTTAATATATTCAGATTGGGAGATGCAGGAAAGGAGCTGGGGAGTTGATAGAGAAGATTTGAAGAATTAATTACGGAGCTTTTTGAGCACGCCGATATGCGAGAAAGCGTAAGGAACGCCATCCAGCTGTAAAGTTGTTTACTATTTTAATTGATCAAATAGCTCCTGAAGATCTTGATCTGACTGCTTCTACTGACCCTGAAGGAGTAACTGTTACCTTTAAACCTAAACAGTTTTTAAGATTAGTAAAAGACTATGAGTAATAAATAACAGCTGAATTTACAATTATTTTTTTATTGCTTTTTAAAAATGGATTGCGACGAGCTATTAAAGTGTGAGGAGCAGCAGACCTCTGTCCATAAAGAAAGATTATACTCGCTGGCCGTGTGCGGGAAAACCAGGCAGTATCTAGGCGTTGAACTAAGTATTGACAGATCAGCAATTGTCTACATCAGACGTTGAGAAGTATTACGCTAGGTACGAAGCACAGCTAGGATCAAAAATGGTTAGATCGGGGGGACAGAACAATGATTAGTTTATATGCTAAGTTAATAGGCAAGATGGGCGCCGATTGATTCAGAAGAAGATTTAAAATATGACTTAACACAAGATCCGGTTTTAACCAAGTCCCAGAATCTCTTGCATGTGCATGTATTATAGATTTGGGACGTTGTTATGTCCATTCATCATGGATTAATTACCTTCAATCATATTATTTTAATCATATTAATTTAATCAAGACTAAAAAAAATGAGCGAGCAGGAGAAGAATGTCCCACAGAGCAGAATGTCCCACAAGTGAATTCTCCACAAGTGAATTTACAGGCGAGTGCCCCACAAGTGAACCCGCAATTTGAGTGTCCCGCAGGTGAGGTCCCACAAGTGAGTAGTGTTACTAAGTCCCAAAAACCTGGGTGTTGAGTCCGGTCGTAAAAAAAGTTGAAAAGGAACAGACTGCAAAAAGCAAACCAAGCAGCAAAACAAAAATTATTAGATAGTAAATACAACATCAGCACCAGCACCGCCACCGTCACCAACAACACAATCAAACTATAATATGTATTAAATTACTGGGGGTTATTTTTGTTGGTGGAGGGCTTTTAGCATACAGGCGCCTAAAGCCATACTTAGCAACAAAGTCACAAATCCCCACAAAAACAGTAAAAGAACCAGCTTCTGCAAAAAAAGTACAACCCCCTGCTGTAGACCCATTTTTAATAAATTAGTTTTTTAATGTGTTGTTAAGTACTGGTTAAGTACAAGCTAAGTACTGGTTAAGTACAAGCTAAGTACTGGTTAAGTCAGTTATAGCAAGTTAAGTGTAAGTTAAGTGCAAGTAAAGTGCAAGTCATGTTAAGTACTAGTTAAGATCTTAAGTAAGTACTAGTTAAGAAATTTAGTTAAAAATCTTAATTAAGTACTAGTTAAGTACTAGTTAAGATCTTAATTAAGTACTAGTTAAGATCTTAAGTTAAGTACTAGTTAAATCTTAATTAATTTACTAGTTAAGATCTTAATTTAAGTCAGCCAAGTTGGCTTCCGGGGGGCCTATAGCACATGAAAGCAGGGGGATTGACGTAAGTTCGCTTGCTATTGTTAGAGTCTAGCGACTTCTTATTAACAGCGTTGTGTTTACTTGATAAAGAGTAGAGCGCAGATTAACATTTGCATGATAAAATACTTTGTTTTCAAAGAGAGCCTGCTTGTAGTTTGTTGTGACATATATTTTTTTTACAATTCTTTACCTATGCCCTTAGCTTTCTTTATCACAGAAGTCCTGGGTTTGCAATACTATACATCTTTGCCCGTAAACCAACATATTCTAGTATAATCGTCCCATTAAGTTCATCCTTCATCTTTCCAATCACTTTCTTGTTAACGGCTAATGTAAAGGCGAATCTTTTGGATAGTCGCATGTGTCGTACCATCCGTCAGCTCCTTTAGCTACCTCCGCCTCAAATCCTTATAGAAGTTTCAGTTGGGGTGTCCAGAATAAAACTATCGGTGTCTGTGTAAAGGACATTTGATTTTTGGTACAGCGGCTTAAAGTAATCGTACAGAAATTCAAGCATTAACAGCTTTGACAGCTCTAGCACGCAAACCCAATAAACACTGGCTTGTCCAACTTTACATTTTGTTTCTTCATCATAATGCCAACCAGCTGTCGCTAAATCTTCTAAAGTCTTGTATTAGGTTTAGAGACCAGCTTAATTGCTTTTTTCTTTTTAACAATCTTACATCTTTTACGATGGGGTGGGGGTTTTTCCATCGTCTTGCCAAAACAACTGTTTTCATTAGTTTAAAAAAGTCTTTTTCTGAAGCGTCAGTGGCCGCAGTCCTAAGATCGGTATTCTTCATGATGTATGGTCTCATGAAAGGCTCTTGGTCAAAGGTAATTATTCTGTGAACAGCTCTTAGTTTTTAACCCGTGTCTTAAGTAAAACTGTAACAGTCGATAATGACAGACATATTTTTGTTTTGTCAAAGAGGTTGGGCACGAGTTTAGGTGGTTCGGCGGGACTCATCTTTAATTTTTCTGCGGCTAAGGGGAAATCGCTATGGGGGCCGTACAATCTTTAGGATAATCTAAGTCTACCTCTAGGATTAGTCCTATTGGATTATCAGGTGTAAGCTGTGACAATAGTCCTACCACCCGATAAACCACATGAGGCCCTTTTAAACCCATTTTAAAGTTTCTTAAGGGGCAGTGCCTGGTCATGGCCCACCCATACAGATTGTTGGCATCTAAGTACATTAGATAGTTGGATGGTTTAGTGGGGTCATAATCGTCTAAAATACTTGTTGTTGGCTCTGCGGTAAGAATGACAGGCCATGCTAATGCCTCCTCTCAGCCCTTTCCTCAATCATCTGAAGGTGTATCCAGATCAAATTTAAGTCGATCTGAATTGTTTGTAGACTTCAAGAAGCGTCCCAAGAATTTGGGGCCCGGGGGAGAGATGTACTGTGATGATCTAGGGCCGTAGGTTTCATGCAAGTAGCTCTGAATTCTGAAGACTCAGCTAAAAAACACACGTCGGCAATAAATATTGATCGTGGTAATCACCATCGTTTTGCAGTGTAATTCGCCAGGCTTTCTGCGTATCATAGTCGGATCAGATATGCCTCCCCCTCTAAGACGGCTGTAAAAGTCTTTCTTAAGCGGCAGCGCCTGCTGTCAACTGTCCCAGAGTCCATGTATTCATACGGGTAACGCCTTTACGGACTAAAGATGGTCGAAATATTTTTAGTGATTGGACAGTCTGGGAGAGATTCGCTAAATTACTTAAACTCCCCATCAGATGCTGGGCAGGTCACAGAGATAAACAGTCCATAAAGGTCATTATTTTTTCTATGACTGCGCATACACAACCTTTTACATTCAGAGTTATTGCTTAATGATGAAATAAAATCATACCCCGCATTTGAAAAAGATTGGCGTTTCCATTTTTCGGGGTTAACCTTATTTGAAATTGCAACTTTTTGTTGCCCCCCCTAATTTCCCATAATTGATCATGATCTCTTACAGTGTCCCTAATAACTTCTTTTGATATCCAGCTGGGGGGGCTGTTTTATAACTTTCTTCATTTCGGAGTCATCTTAATGCTAAAAGGGTTTTCGCTGATTAGAAAATTGATTGGGGGAAGGGCCTTTTTCCCCAAAAAAATCGATTACTCTGGGGCCTCTTAAATCTCCGGTGTGTGTGTCCACCATTGACCTAACAAAAAAAACGCAAAGAACAGATTATACGGGACAATAGGTTTTTTTTGTTGTGTCCGTTCTTGGGGGCCGTTACGTGCGAGGGCCAAAGTCAGCGATACTAGGGGCTCATCTGCTTTTTTGGGGGTACTTTTCTTAAAACCAACCTTGCCCCCTTTTGGGTGAAGAAGTTCGATTTTACGTCTAAAAAATTTTACAATGCTTCTTAGGCTGACACCCCTCTCGTTGGGATCCTGACAAAAACACCTTCTACAAAGCCTTTTTTTAAATTTTATTTTGTAGTAAAAGCTAAGTCGCTAATTTCTGTTAATACAAAATGGCTTTTGGGGCCCTCTGCAAACAAAATCGGGTCTACATGATTCCAAGTATCCCCAAAAAGGGGGGGGCTTGGGGAGAGATCCTTAGAGGGAAAACTTTTTGTCTACTAATTTTCCGGGTGTAACGCTTCAAGGGCTGTTTTGCTTTAAAAAACTGAGTTACTTTTACCCATAAAGGTTTTATTTTATCAAAGTTCAGGCTTTTTTATCTCCAAAAATTGGGGAAACTCCCCCTCATTAATTTTAAAGGTTAAGTGCCCAAAATACCCAATGAAACACATATTCAAAATTTTTTATGTTTGATGCCCGTTTTAACATAGCTCTGGGGGGAAGGAAGGTAAAATTCCGACTTTGGGGGAGTTTTTGGGTTTGTCTTAATTTTGATTTGGGGGGGATTTTCCTTCAACCACCGACCCCGCGCAATTTCGCTTCTTCACTTGCTTTTTTTAAACTGTGTAAGCATTAATCACCCCCACCCAGGTGTAAGTCGAATACGTTTATTTCTTTCTGCCTATTTGACCCCAACTTGCATACTATTATCTCAGGGGTTTATATTAAATCAGAATGGCCAAAAACACTTTTGCTGGCGGGTTAATTTAAGAACCCGGGGATTTTGAAATAGCATTGTTACCTTTCCTAACTTTTGGGGGGGGGGTTTAATGATGTCCATTCTAATTAATGAACATTTTCCCAAATGATTTTTACCCCCCAACAACTACTGTTGGAGGGTAGTATTTCAAACTGGGATTCATTTAAGGGGCTTTTTTAACTCACATATTTACGAAAAATTAAAAAAATAAATGAAAGTAGAAAACGCGCTTTTTTCTTCCCCCAAGGTTTGCAATACTTCAAACACCCTAACTTACAAAACGCCTGCTAATACTTTATTTTTTTCAAAATCTACAGTCAAGTTTAACTCTTTTATTGTTTCGTTAAAATAGTTCACTATGATTTTTTGATGAAATTTTTTTACATCATTCTAAAGCCCAGTTTTACAAAATCAATTTTTAACACTTTCATCGTTTCGTCAAATATTCATTACAATTTTTATTAAAATCTTTAATCAATTCACTTTTTGGCCGCCTTTTTAATCTAAAAAAAAAAAAAATAAAAAAAAAAAACCTATTTAACATGGTTAATTTCGTGCCCATTGTGGTGTTATATTTATTCAACCCTACAAAATTTTTTAAGAAAAAAAACCGCCCAACATGGGGAAAGATAAAATTTCCCAAACTAGTTAAAACCCTTATTTTTAGCTCTGCAAAAAAGATTATTATTAAAAACACATAACATCTTTCATTTTATATTATTTTAATTATTTTTTTATTAATAAAAAACATAGAAAAAAAAGATTTTTTAATTACGATTTCCCTTCTGTAATCAGCGGCCTTAGTAGGGGGTTATAGCACTTAGCAAAAAACTTTTAAAAAAGACCCCCCGATCTAGGAAGTTAACATTGAGGATGTTGTTAAGGTTAACGTAATAAGGGGGGGTTCCCCAAAAAGACTTTTTGTTGCACGGGGGTTACCCCAGAAAAATCAATGCATAAAAGTTAATGCTTTTTAGGCGATTGATTTAAAAAAAAAAAATTCATTTAAAAAATATTGATTTATAAAAAAATTTCATTATTTATAAAAAGATTCCATTAGTTCTGAGGGTGGGAGGGCTTTTGTTAACATTGGCTTTCTCTCAGCAATTATTTTTTGTTTGGGGGGGGGGGGGGGGTTGATGAAGAGAGAGAACGCCATAACAACAAGGAAGTTTTAGCTAAGGCAAAGACGTTTTCGAGAAAAGGAAAATTGCTCATTGACTTTATTAATAAAAATTAAAAGGGGAGCAGGGCATCAGAGCACACTTTAAGACGTTGAAAGAAATTGATATTACTTATACGGGAAAGAAGTTTCAACACCCCCACCGCCAAACTGTCTGACTTTTATAAACCACCGGGATCAAAAAGGGTAAAATATTTTTATTAAAGGCGTTTGGGGAAAGCAATCTTTCTTTTCATATTCAATCAAAAAACAATATTTAAAAATGTAAAAAAAACAGTCTCTATCGAACAAATACAAAAAAATTATTCCCGGGGGGTATTTGGGAAAGGGGAAGGCCCCCTTTTAATAAACATAAAACCGCTAGGGGTCGAATCAAAACGAAGACTGGCTTTTAAACAAGGTCTGGCAAAAAATCTTCCTCCCCAAAAAGAATAATAAGGCCTCGATTTTAACCATTTAAAGACACCCACCCGATGGGCTTTTTGTTCTTCCACATACAAAATTAGAAGAAAAAAAAATTTAAGTATGCTCGACTGTTTTTGAATCTTCAAGGTATAAAGATGCTGAGCTTTAACGGATAAAACCAACTCTGTGGGTGTGGCTTACAGCAAAAATACATGCGAGGGCCATTAAGTTTCCTAGGGTGATTCAGGGTTGATGATGGAAAGAGTTTAAAGGGGCTTAAAAACCCAAGCTTTTAAAATCGGGTTATATTAAGAGGGGTCCCAGGCAACCACCTCCCCAAATCTATAGAAAACTTTATAAAAATCTAGCTGAGCCCTTTTTTCTATCAATATCATAGAGAAATTATGGACAAAACACCCAAAACAGAATGGGGGGAAAATTGCCGGCATCTTTTCGCGCCCTGAAAAAAGAAGAAATTTAAAACAACCCTTAAACCGGGGGAACCGATCAAACTAAAACAAATTTTCATTCTGAAACATCCAAGGTAACAAAACCTTCCGTTCGGGGGCAAAAAAAGATACTTTATGCTCCGGTGGCAAAGGGGGGAATGTTAAATTTGACCCCAAACCCCCTTTTGGACGTAGTGTATATGAATTAAAAAAATTATGAAAACAGCCCCTCCCCAAATTTTTTTAAAAGAGAACCCTTTTCTGCTCTAAAAAGCCGCCCCTAAAAAGATCTTGTTCGCAAAGTTTCAAATTTTCCCCCTCAAAAACATGCCGATTAGTTTAAAAAAATATTTTATTTTTTGTTAAAATTTGATTTTTTTTTTTTTTGTTAAACTTTAAATTTATTTTGTTTACATTTATTTTTTTAGTTATTTTTTTACGATTGTTTCCTTGTTTTCAAAATTCTGTTTGATTGTCTTAGTGTCTACTTTTTCCAATAAAAATCTTTCTCCACCTTTTAAGTTCAAATTTTTTGCCGTCTTAAACCCCCATAGCCTAAGTGCTCAAAACTTCATGTAATGTTTTTTCACCTCAATGCTTTTCTTATTCTCATTTTTAATGAACAAATTTTTTCTGTGCTAGGGTAAAAAGGGGTGGCTTTTGTAATTTAGGGTTAAAAAACACACTTACAATCATAGACATAGCACCTAAACCCAAAAACCCCCAAAAAAAGCCCCCTAATTTCTAAAGAGGCTGGGGCTCCGGGCCCCCGTAGCTAAAAGGCAACGCCGGACCCAGTACTTACCCTCCTACAGCTGATGAGCCGGTTATTATATAAGAAAATTATTTAAAAAAATTTAATATTTTTTTCTAAAACCCTATACTTATTCAATCATTTCTATTTCTTCAATTATTATTTGCTCAACCTAAACTTTTAGCCTACCCATTTTTTTTATTAAGTTAATTTTTTTTTAAAAAAGATTAATCTTTACATATTTTTTATTAACCCTTCGGCAGACTTCATCAAAAAGTAAAACGCAATAAAATAAACATTAATAAAAAAAATCGGGACGTTGTTTGGTTTTTCAACCATCACATAACTTTGCAAAATACAGAAGTTTTTTTCATCCCCCTTTTTATAAAACAAAACAACCAAGAGGCCCCCCCGTTTTTCAGACTTTATTTACACCCAATAACTTTGCTCTCCAAAAAAGGATCAACTCCCTTGGGGTAATTTTAAGCGAAAAAGCATCGTCATTTTTCTAGGCTGATTCTAAATTTTTGGGGTTTAAATTTTAAGCCACGGGTTCCCCCCCACTTCAGCTAAGGACTTTTTTCCGCAGCAATATCAGAGCCCCGCTTAGTTATTTCAATCTGCTTTTTCGTTGGGGTTCCCGGGGGCTAGCAGCAAAAGCGTCCTTTTCAAAGCTTTTTTTAAAAAATTTTTTCTTATCAAAGTATAAATGGGGCTTCGTATTCCCAAAATTTTAAATCCCCCTTAAGCAGGGGCAACGCCCAGGGATTCTCTCATTTTTTGAAGTTTGTATTCGGTTTCCCAAAATCTTTGCCCAGATTTCTTAACTCTTCCAGGGCGGGGTATTGCGTCGTTTTTTTTTCTTAATTTTTTTCTTTTTTAAACGCCATCGTCGGGGGTACTCAAATCCATAAAAATTTCCCCCACTCCTAGTAGATCAAAGTCAGTTGTATCTGCTAGATCTTTTAGCTCTACTGCAACGCATTTAGGAGCTAACTCGCTTTTGATTCTGGCCCTCGAGACATTTTTTTATATAAACAATTTATTATTAAACAATCTGTAATAAAACAATCTATAGTAAAACAATCTGTATAATGAGCAATTCTATAATGAGCAAACGTATTGAACTGGGGGGTCAGTCTGTAAGCATAGTTTTAGCGTGCTAGATTTTTCTAACTGCTCTTTTATTTTTTTTAGTTCATCCTGTCCCTGATTATATAGTTTTTCACTTAAACATTCTTCAAAACTGTCCTTGTCCTTAGTATAGAATAAGATGACTGATTTTAACTGCGATCTAATGTCTTTTAAGACAGCATTGTATTTTTGAGTTAAGAGCCAAACAGAAACTAATGCGTGTCTTCCGCTAAAGGGCCCGCTTAGACAGAGTCCTTCTTTTTTTAACAATGTCTTGTTCGGCTGAACAGTCATCAATAATAAACAGCGTTTCGGTTCCCTCAAATAGCCTATAGTAATGTTCTAAACAGTTCGCTTAGTTGTCAGTAGGATCAACTAAAATATATTCTCGTCTGTCCAAAAAAAAACTGCCTTTCTTTGTAAGACTTGTTGTGCTTAATGGTTGTTGCAGATATAACAATGTACTCGTAAAGAAACCTGTAGACTGTTTGTAACAATCAAGCCCGAAGACATTTTCCCACACCCATTAATCCCACAAATAAGCGAACAGTGCGGGCCCTTTGGGCCCAAAAAGTTCAAACTATCCATCTGTTTTAATAGGCTATTTCTTTCAGTCTATTTTTCTTCAATGTTCAGCTGGGCGTCATAAACCACAAAAACGTGCATTTGTATCGGGCCATTCTCCTCCTCTTCCCTTATTAATTGTATGAGAATGCCATCTGACCCTACCCCTCTTCCACTCCCGTGCAGCTGTTGTTATACGTGGACTAAAATCCAGCCATAGTCCATTTTTTGTCTGTTAGATAATCTTCGAGTCTTAAAAACGTGAAGGTGAATTTTTTACACACATGATCGGCTTGGGCTTGTCTGTCTCCCTCCAGCAAACAATTTTCTTATTTCATCAAAGTGTTGGTCGGGGTAAAAGTCCGGCTGAATACAGCTGAAAAGGCTTGCCATCTACTGTCAAGACAGTTGCTAAATTTTTTTGGGTTGTAAAACACCTCAGATTCTCTCTGAAAAGGAGCTGAGGTTTAGTAAATAGCAAAGAACCCCTTTAGGGACCTTAAAGAATTGCTTATAGCTATTTCCCAGATGGTGTCTTGCTTGTTTTTAATCGCTAGACTGTGGTGTAAAACTCTTTCAAAGTAAACAACCGCCCTACTTTTATACTGGTTTAAATTTTTTCTAGCTAGTTCGGGTTAGTAACAACGTCAAAATTAAGAGAGATGTTCTGACAGGTATCTAGCTGTTGGGTCATCTGATAGAATAACGGGACCCGCTGGTCATTGAATGTCAGTTCGTAAGTAAGTTTGTCTCTTAGTGCGCCTTGGTAATATGGCTGGTGGTTTTTAACATTTCAAAATCTAGAGGAATGCAAAATCTGTTTCTTAAATGCTCGCGCTATTGCCTGGTCTCCCTCGTCTTCCTTTGCATCTGCAGCATTAAGCCTGTGCTTAAGACCGTTTGGGCTCTGGATCCCCCGAAAGATTGTCTTTTCTTTCTGTTTTAGGCAGCCACAGATCAGAATAGAGATTAAAAATGTCTCGTACTCGTGAGAAGACTTTACCTTTCCAGTTTAATTACCATATTTTTAATGATGGCCTGCCCAGGGTTTGCAACGACAGTGGCATTAGGATCCGCCGACCAATATCTATTTTGAATGACAGCCTGGCAGTGCCTGGCATTATAACACCGTCAGCACCCGAGGTCACTAAATCTTACTGTTAACATTTCATTGGGCTCCAATTGTGATGGATTTTTACAACGCGCCCCAGTCTGCCTTATGCCTTTTATGCCGTGGGGTTCCTTCGCTTTTCTGAATGGATCAAGGTCGCAGCCATATGGGTTCATTTTTTATAAAACAAAAAATAATAAATATATAAATATGTCTGGGGAGGCAGATTATGACGCGCTTAGTCCTATTGAAGGAGTGAATTAAATAGAACCAGGTCGTTCAATACAAATAACTTGAGGGAGCGAAGCACGTCCTTTACTCCTAGACAACCTCAAGATGTGGGTTCTTCACTCCTTAATGCTCGTCAAGAACTTTTAGAGTAGGCTCTTCACTCCCTAGACAGCGTCACGAACTATTGCAACGACGAATGAATCATTCTATAAAAGTATAGAACGGGAGCTGCCAGAAATACTTGATCTAACGATTTTGAAGAAGATGGCGGGTCATTTGTATATTAGGGCTAGTTAAGGAGGCCGCGTAAGAGTTACTACATAAGCCAAACGCGACCAAGTTTTTAAGTCTAAGTACAATTAGACGAGACCTCCCTGCTGCTGATGCAGAACGATTAAACATTACAAATTAAGGTCTGATGCTGTTAGACTTTTAACATAAAATGGGGCGGTTGTTGCCAACACGATCTGAAATAGAAATCGCCTCTATTCCAGAGGTAGGTAAAAAAACAGATAAAGCAATAACAGAATTGAGGCGAGTTTTATTGAGGAGACGAGTTTTTGAGGGGTCAATTGGCGGTTCGCCTAGGCAAAGAAAGGTGAGCTGAGTCCTGAAGAAGAAACACTTTAAATAAATTTGATGATCCTCCATTGTCAAACGATTGAACTCAGGGATATTAGAACTGCTCTGCGTGAACTCTTGAATATTAAGTCTGCTTTTAACAACTACGAACGAAGAACTAAAAAACAACTTGGCAAAATTTAATGAGCTAAAGAGAGAGATAGACGAAAAAAAAAAATAAGCGGGCTGATGCAGATGATAACAATTTAGACAAGAAGAAAGGCTAGATACAGGCGAAAATACAGGATTTAATGAAAGAAAAGGCAAACGTGTTAGCAGCTTTTGTATATTAACAGAGAAAAATAGCAACCCAAATAAGCAGAATCAGGAAGAAAACTATAAACAAAGAAATTTTTGAAAATACTACGCTAGCAGAAAGAATAAGGACTCTGTTCAGAAGCAGGGGGTTACAATAGTTAGTATATTAACAGCCGTTGGGTTTGCTATCTCTACACTTGTTTAGCATTAACCGGCAAATGCCCAACAGGGTCAGTAGCGCCTCCAACGCCTCAGCCTGGTAAAAGTTGGGATTAGAAAACAATTACACCATCTGGCAAACTTATTAAGAATTAGCTGCCAAAGCGCTTGGTGCACTGCCTGGCATAATAGGCGGTGTTGTTAGTTGGGTTTTGTCTACAATAGCAAAGTGGTTGGTTATATGGGTAACCATCTGTGGACTTTGGGGGTGCTGGCTGCCGGTTTAATTTTTAGTAAAATAAAGTATACCAGTCCAAGTAAAAGTTAAAAACACAACAAGGGCCTCTTTTCGCTAGTGTGGTCTGTCGGGTGAGGTACATCAAAGGGGGGGGGCGCTTTCTTGGGCTACTTTTAACTGGCGGGGGGTCGCTTTCTGCAGGTTCTGGGCTAGGGTACTTTTTTAAAAAATGGCTGGCGCTGGCCTTGTGTTTAAGCCTTGATTGTGTTCCTAAGGTTTTGTGGGGTCTCGGCTATTTGGGGGGATTTCATTATTATAATTTCTGTATCATCCCAAATCTTATCTAGGTCAGAGGCAGATGTTTTAATCCTTCCCAAACAAAGTCAACCTTTGCCCTCCATTTAAAAACGTTTTGGTCCTTTGTATGCGGGAAGGAAAATAAACAGCAGGTTATAAAAGCATCTTCAAATTTGGGCTAGAAATTTTTTTCGGGGCGTCAAAGTTTGTAGTTTGTTCCACTATCTAGACTTGGTCTTCTTGCCTCCAAATAACACCAAACTACGTGCGTATGGGTCATTGACTTTGCACCCCGGGGCATTGTTGGCCTTTATTTTTCATTAAATAAATGTTCCCCAAGCTTGGGGTTTTGTTCTATTGATCCCAACAACTTGGGGTTTTGGGTTAAAAGAGGTGTGCCGGGCCATAGTAAAAATTATATTCTCTCCTGACCCCACAAATACAATTCCAAACCTATTGGGGGTCAAAACTTTTTCTAAAGTTATTTAAAGGGTTTAATTTAAATTTTGTGCAGTTCTTTCATTGCATTTTTTTCCCTTTGGGCTCAAAATGGTTTTTAAAACGCTTGTCTTGGGGGGGGTACTTGTGTTCAGTTATATGCGCTATACTGATAATAAACATAAAAAGTTTTTTCTCCCTTTACTAAAGTTTGGGGGGATATAAAGGGTTTTTTGCATAGAAACACCGCAGCCAGTGGGAGCAGTAAATGGCAAAATTTAATGATTCTGGTAAAAAGCCATATGTTGGTGACCATGTAGGGCACTTTTCCCATCTTTTATTGGGGGTTTTAAATATTAGTTAGGGGTTTCAACCTGACAAAAACCATAATTCATCCACTCTTTTTGGGACTAATTCCCAAAATTTGGGCTCATAAACCCCTCCCCAATCTAAGTGGCCTTTTTATTTTATTTAAAGGTTTCCCTTTTTAAAAAAGATTTTTTAAAAATGTTTTTTAAAAAGGGTGTTCCTTTAAAATAATAAACAAAACATAAGTGTTTTTAAAGTATCAATTAACAATAGGGGCCGGGGGAATATGGGTTTTCACTTTAAAAAATTTTTTAAAGTTAATGTTTAATATAGAAGAAGCCAAATAACTGGATTAAAATTTTAATAAAGGGGAATCAAATAATCATGAAAAAATACCAAAGGGGAATCAGCGTTCTTTAAAGAATATTTATCAAAAGGCATATTGCTAAAAAAATTTAAAGAAGCAAACCTAGAATTTCTAGCATTTTCCACTAAAGAAAAAAGAGAATCACTTTTCCTAAAAGGGCTTTCTAAATCTTGGGTTTCCCCAGTACTAGCAGATCTTATAAATTTTGTACAAAGAAAACATCTTTTAATTTGAAGGTAATGAAACCATTATTTTTTTTAACCCATTTGTATGCATTTACGAAGGTTAAAAAAAAGTCTAATTTATTTGATGGGGAAACCTCTACATTTAGGAGTACACCATCAATTAAGGGGGGTTTTGCGATTTCAGTTAAACCATTTGGTAAAAACGCCGGTTTTAAAAAATTTGTTGAGGGGGTTATAAATTTAGTTTTGTAAAAAAAACTAACCAAATGGAAGGCCGGTTTTTTTGTTCTGATTTGTTATATGTGGAAAATAAAAGGGTATTAAAAACCCTTAGAATTGATGCTTTGGGATAAAATAAAATTGGGGGCCCTTTTAAATTCGCACTTTTTACCCCCCTTTTCGTTCCTTTTGGGGGGCGAAAGGGGGGGTTCACTTTTCAAAAAGTCAGAATACTTTTTTTAAAACGGGGCCAAAAAAAAATGAAGGGCCCCAAAAACCCCCCCTTTTTTTCCTCCCCCCCTTTTTTAAAAAATCAGTTTTTTTACTCCATTTTTTTACCTTTTTTGTGCGTTCCTCCACGGGGGAATCTGTTAAAAAAAAAAAAATTGCCAACAAAAAAAAAAAAAATCTTTTTCCCCCTAATTTTTTGGGGGGCAAATTTTCTTTT
>JAMYXO010005669.1:0-15017 GCA_033310375.1 Conus canariensis
CTAGTACCATGCTTCGTGCCAGCTGAGTTTTAGGGTGACATGTGGCACCTTTCTCCCTGTCTACATCAACTTTATGTGGAAACGGGCCGTTCGAAAAGCCGCCATGAGAGCTTCCATGTTGACACCCCGTACAAAGTTAGACGGTGTCTTTCTTGGACTGACCCTCTCCTACCTGTTTTGGGGCGGACTCCTTTTGCTGAGGTCGGGGGACGTGGAACGTAACCCTGGCCCCCCTGCACCCCCTCCTGAGAAGGACAACTCTGGGACGCTGAAGGCCATGCTGACCAGCACCAGGCGCGACACCAGGAGCAGGGTGGGATCTGCTTCCACAGACCGGGTGCAGGCGACCACCTCTTCCTCCTCAACGCGGGACCCCCCTCAAGAAGAACCATCAAGAGCAGAGTTGATGGATGTTCTGCAGAACGTACTGTCCACCATGAACTGTAAGTTTGACAGTGTTGATAAGAAGTTTGACGATCTTGGAGAAAAGTGTTCGGCCCTGCAGTCTGATGTGAGAAATTTGAGAGATGAGGTGGCGGATTTGAAAAAAGAAAATGAAGATCTGGTCAGAGCTAACGCTGATCTCCTGAGTAGGGTTGAGCAGTTAGAAAGAAAGACTGATGATCTAGAGGGGAGGTCAAAACGCAATAATTTGATTTTTTTATGGCATACCTAGGGACCAGAACGAGACAAACGATGACTGTGAAGAGAAAGTACACACTATGTTGACTGATAAGCTAAACGTGACTAAGAAGGTAGAGTTCGACAGGATTCACAGACTTAGTGCCAAACCTGACTCTCCCATCATTGCTTGCTGTACCTTTTACAAGGATAAAGTTAACATTCTGAAAGGAAAGAAAAACCTGAAAGGCAGCAATGTCTTTGTGGGAGAAGACTTCTCCTCCAAGGTCAGGGAGATCAGGCGTGGTCTTTCACCACACTTGAAAAGAGCAAGAGCGGACGGGAAGAGAGCCACCATGATCTATGATCATTTAGTGATCGACGGAAAATCATATTTCCTTGATGGACATGGAGGGCTCAAGGACTCTAGATAGGGGTTTGGCGGGCCAGTTTTTCTTCCTCATGCTGCATTAAAAGTAGAGGGTCAGGAAAATACAAGAACACCGGTAATCTCGCCAACAGCAATAGGCAGGGACAGTGATGTTCATGTTGACAGTTGCCGGGTGAGTTGCAGTAACCTGCCAGAGCCAGTTGCGGAAATCCCGTGCGTGCATGAGGGAGAGAGCGAGGGAGGGATGGAGAGAGAGTGTACATATAATGAAAACAAACCTTTTTCTTTTTTGTTATGGAATGTTAATGGCATAAAGTCAAAACTTGCCGATCCAGATTTCTTTTCATTTCTTTTTAAGTTTGATTTTGTCTGTCTTGTTGAAACGTTTCTTGATGAGTGGAAGTTTGATCATCTATTTTCTGACTATGATGTGTTCTGCAAACCTGCTGTCAAATTCAGTAGACTGGGGAGAGCATCAGGTGGAATTGTTTGTTTGATTAGGAAAGAGTTATCTCCCTTTGTAAAAGCTATTGATGTCAACCACTCCAATTTTTGTCTATTCATAATTGACAAAAAATTATTTGGAACAGACAAAGATGTTTTGTATTTTTGTTGCTACATTCATCCGGAAAATTCTCCTTTTTACACCTTTTTTGATGTTGAAAATGGAATCAGTTTACTTGAAGATTGTTTGATAGAATGTTTGTTAAGAAAAGATGTGTATGTCATAATTAATGGAGACTTGAATAGCAGAACATCCATATTTCTCAGGATTTTTCGGGAAAAAACATTTTTGATAGACAATGTGATAGTCATTCTCTCAGTATAAATCGTAACTCTGAAGACTGTACATTAAATAATTATGGAAAGCTGATGCTAAATGTATGCACTGCCTTTGATTTGTGTATTCTTAATGGGGTATGTAATGGCGACCTGGAAGGACGCTATACATACATATCTGATTCTGGCTGCAGTGTTGATGATTACTTTATTCTTTCAAGCGATCTTCTTGCTTTGGTATATGACTCATGTAAATTTCAAGTTTTAGACCGCATAGACTCAGATCACATGCCTGTTTCTTTCATTGCTGTTTTTTCCGAAGGAAAATGTTGTTGTCAATAATGAACAAGTAAATCATGTTATAGAGAAACTTGTATGGAATAATGATTGTGCTAATCGATTTCAAGAACTATTATGTAGCGTAGATGTTGTTAGAAAAATTGAAAATGCCATAGATATGATACAATCCGACGTAAATGAAGCTTTGAACATGTTTAGTGAGTGTGTAAAGGAAAGTGCAAAGTGTATGAAGAAGCATATACGTGTCAATAGAAATCACATATGTGATGATTGGTATGATAAAGAGTGCCGAATCAGTAAACTAAAAGCTAGAAAATTATTAAGAATTAGCTGTCGTACTCATGATCCACAAGATAGAGTGGCTTATTGTATTGCAAGGCGAGAATACAAAAAATTGTTAAAAAGAAAGGAGAAAGAGTATAATAAGTTCTTAATAGATAAGTTGATTTCCTCAGTTAAATGCCAAAAAGACTTCTGGGAGACTGTTCGGAAAGTATCTTTCAAAGAAAACAACCGAAGAATAAGATAACTAGGGATATTTGGTTTCATCATTTCCAAAATTTGTTAGAACAGAATGTTAGTGACAGTGTTAATGAAGAAGTGGTGGATGCTGATGTAGATAGTTCATTTAATCGTCCAATATCCATGGAAGAGGTTACTTTAGCTATTAGAAAACTAAAAAATGGCAAGTCAGCTGGCCCAGATGGTCTTATTGGAGAATTATTTAAACATGCAACACAGCAGGCGGTGCTATTTTTTCATAAATTATTTAATAAGTTATTTAATGAGGGCTTGTACCCTGATAATTGGTGTGAATCAATTATTTTGCCTATATTTAAAAAAGGAGATGTGGACAATCCCAATAATTATAGAGGAATTTCCCTTAGTGACATTAGCAGTAAACTATTTGGAATGATTATTAATAGGAGAATACAAGAATGGGTTGATGAGAATAGTAGAAAGAAACTCGTGGAGAGCGTGGCAGCAGAGAGTCCTCAGAAGAGAAGCCCCTTCAAGCAAGTGTTTCGGCCCTTATCTCCTGACACTCTAGGGGGGTTGGGCCACACCCGGTTCATGACTCCGGATGTCCCTCTGCTGCCCCTTTTTTTTCCCCATCTTGGGACGAGCCATGGCTGGGATTCGAACCCATGACCCTCTGGACATGCTCATTTTCCACTTAATGACTCGCGCTTTAACTACTGAGCCACAGGGACACCTGATATTTGTAGGGAAATTAAGCCTTATGAAGTTCGCTTTTGTTCCTCCTTGACCAGATCCAGCTTGAACACCCCTCTGCCGCTTCTGCCATTGCTTTCAGGGCTCTGGTTTTTTCCTTCCCTGCAACTGAGAGCTATTTCATGAGGCTGTATGCAGACGTTCCTACAAACCCCTAGCTCCAATTTCTGCAGTGAGGAGTTTGACCTGATAGCCTTCTCTCCTCAGGCTGTTTGCCAGATCAGCATACTTTTCAGTCTTGTAGATTTGAGCTGCCTCCATTCTGTTCTCATATGGCACCGTGAGCTCGATCATGATCAGCTGCTTGGTTGACTTAGAGTGGACTACTATGTCTGGTCTCATGCCACTCTTGCTGATGATCTCTGGGTGACTCTTCCATTCTGGGAGGTCTGCAGTGCACTCCCAGTCATCTGCCCCGTCCAGCAGACTCTGCTGTTTCGAGTGGCACTGTTGTTCTTGGCCATGATTTGCTGCCTCCTGCCGTGAAGAATGTTGCGGGTGCTTTTGGAGTCCTGATTTTCCCTTTTGTGGTGTTGGTACTAGCCCAGACTACTTGTACAATCTCTTTGAGCACTTGGTTGTGCCTCCATGTGTACCTTCCTTGAGCCAGGGCTACTTTACATGAGCTTAGGACATGCTCCACTGTTTGTTTTTCATGGCAGAGGGGGCATGCAGGATCGTCTGTTTTCCCCCACTTCACCAGGTTTGCATTTGAGGGCAGAAGGTCATATGCAGATCTGAGAATGAAGCTGATCCTGAGAGGGGCCATGTGCCAAATGTCATTCCAAGTGAGACTTCTTTGGAGTGCATTCTCCCACGTTGTCCATTGCCCTTGCTGGCTCTGCTGGACTGCTTTTTGGAGTCTTTTTTGGTCTTCTTCTTTTCTCATCTCCTGAATCATCATGTCTCTTTTGGCTTTTCCTTTGGCCTTTGACCACCATTCAGTTTTGGTCACCCCCAGTCCTTGTCTGTTGGTCTGTGTGTGTCCTGTTATTTCTCTGATCTTGAGACTTTCTTTTGCAGAATCCATCGCCTCTTGAACTTTCCATTTTCTGCCTGTCTTCAGCTGGGGCTTGATTGCTTCTACCACCTTGTCTCCTGAGTCCTCCAGCATGCTTTGAAGTCTGATCTTCCCTGCTTTGTATTCCTCCAGGATGGATTTCAGTGGTAGTTTCAGCTTTGCTTGGCGACAGTACAGCGCTATGTCAGTCAGACAGGGTGGGACACCAAGCCATTTCCTTGTGAACTTGTTGATTTTGGCTTCCATTGCCTCCACTATGCTGGTGCAGATGTCGTATATCATCAGAGGCCATAGCAGCTTTGGTATCAGCATGAACTGCAGACACCAGACCTTGTATTTGCCAGGGAGCCCACACTGGTCAATGGTCTCCAAGCCTTCCTCCGCCATCTGCTTGGTTTCTTTTGCTCTTTGTGTGTCTTTCAGCGTATCATCATACCATCTTCCAAGGCTCTTGACTGGTTCTTCTGTGACTGTTGGAATGGCCTGGTTGGCAACACTGAAGACCACAGATCCGGCCACTTTTCCTTTCCTCAGTGAGAGACTCCGTGATTTCTTTGGCTTGAACTTCATTCTGGATGAGGCAACTATGTCGTCCAGCCTCTCCAGCACATGACGTGTCTCGTCTTCTCTGGATGAAATCACTGTAGTGTCATCCATGAAGGCCTTGAGAGGAGGCATCTTGTATCCATCGCCAAGGTCTGTTTGTCTCGCGTTGTTTGTTGCTGCTTTCAAGATGAGTTCCATTGCCAGCACGAACAGTATTGGGGAAATTGCACAGCCCATTGCAATACCCACTTCCAAATTGATCCAGTCTGTTGTGTACTCCTTGGTAGAGAATCGCATTGAGAAGCCATTGAAGTACTTCTTGAGCATGTCGCGGATGTTCTTTGGCACATGGTACATCTCAAGAGCCAACTGTATCATCTCATGAGGCACACATCCATATGCGTTTGCCAGATCAAGCCACACTACGTCCAGGTCTCTCTTTTCTGTTTTTGCTTTTTGGATTGCGTCCCAGATCATTGTGGCGTGTTCTACACAGCCAGCCACGCCTGGGATGCCACCTTTCTGGACTGACACATCCAAGTACTTGTTTTCCATCAGGTACTTGGTCAGCCTTGCTGCCATGACAGAGAAGAAGATTTTCCCTTCGACGTTCAGTAGTGATATTGGCCTGAACTGGCTGATGTCACTTGAGTTTTGCTCTTTGGGGATGTACACACCATCTGCCGTCATCCACTGGCCGCTGATCTTCTGGTTTCTCCAAGCCGATCGCAGCAGCCTGTGGAGCCACTCCAGCACCTTGGGACATTTCTTGTAAAGCTGGTAAGGTATTCCGTTTGGCCCTGGTGATGATTTGGCTCTGGCTTTGTCGACCACCTTCTTGATTTCCGCCAACGTTGGAGGCTTGCCATTGAACTGTTCCTCAGGGTTGGTTGGCCACACCAGACCTTGAATGTCGAGTGGTGCTTTGCTCTGTGGGTCAGAGTATGTTTTCCTCAGATGCTGCTCAAGAACTCCTTTGTCCACACTTAGGGTCCCAGATTTTGGCTGCTCAAACAGTGTTCTGGCAAACTGGAAGGGATCTCTGAAGAAGCGCTCTTGTGTCTTCTTCTTTTTGCTCTTCCTCTTCCTCGCAGATTCCGCTTTGCTGAGGGCGCTGTGTTTTGCTTTCAGGTCTTTCCACAGTTTTTCCAAGCCTTGTTTTTTTTTCAGCTGGCAGTGCGGTCTTCATTTGCATCTTGAGGTTTTTCTTTTGGACCCTGATCTTGTCCATCTTTTCTTGGCGTCTGGATTTCTTTGGGGGTGTTTTCTTTTTGGGGTAGTTTTGCTCCATAGGCGTCTCTACATGTGGCATACACAATGTCCCCATATGTGGCTAGTTTGTGTTCCAGGGTGCTTTTCCTATCAGTGCATCGAGTCTTTGGACGATTTTTTGCATCCAGTTTCTCCCAATCTTCAGTTTCGTTTGCTCGTGGCAGGTTGAGTTTCAGGCGCCTGGCATCGGGGGCCTGTGCAAATTCCTCATCCGAACCAACAGCGTGGATGTCCTTGGCACTGTGGTTTAAATCCTGGCCTTGGTCTTCTTATAGAATAATATAACCGGGGAACAGCAAGCAGGTTTAAAAAAAGGGGTTAATCGACCGTGGATCACATGTTTACTTTGTTGGCACTTATCCAAAAGCAGTTTTCTCGTAATCGTAAGCTTATGTTGCTTTTTAGATTTCCAAAAGGCATTTGATTCAATCAATAGAAATATACTTGGCCAATACTACAAAAAAATGGTATATGCGGTAAACTCTATAGTGTATTAAAAGCATGTATAATGTTGTCAGAGCTAGAGTCCGTTGTGGAGGTAAACTGACAGATTCTATTAACTGTACAGCTGGGGTCAGACAAGGAGATGCATGTAGTCCAGTTTTATTTTCTTTGTTTATAAATGAACTAGCTATAGAAGTTATCAATAATGGTAGACATGGTGCCTTGTTGTCTCTTGATACCTTAGAGTTGTTTATTCTCTTTTAGCTGATGATATTATTTTGATATCAGAAACGCCTGTCGGTCTGCAGACTCAGTTGAATAATTTACGACGTGCTGCTGGTACACTTCAATTAAAAGTTAATATGTCAAAAAGTAATATCATTGTGTTTCGTAAGGGGGCTATCTTGGTGCAAGGGAAAGATGGGTTTATGATGATGTTTAATATGCCAGTTGTTAATGCATACAAGTATTTAGTATAATGTTTCTACACGGTTGAGTTTCACAGTGCTTGTAAAGATTTGGCAAGTAGGGCAAAGAATGCTTTACTATGTATTATGAAAAAGTTGTATGTTTTGAATAATACATCCTTTAAGGTATTCATCAAGTTATTCATACCCAAGTACAGCCCGTTGTACTTTACGCTCTGAATTATGGGGCTTAGACAAAGCTGCAACTTGTTGCGAATCTGTTCATTTATTTGCTCTAAAAAAGTTTCTTGGTGTAAACAGACGTACGCCGAATGATATGATATACGGAGAAACTAATCGCTACCCAATATCTGTTGTATCTGCTGTTAATTGCATTCGATATTGGCTTAAGTTATTGCAAATGTGTAACGATAGAATTCCTAGAAAAGCCTACAATATGCTTCTAGATATGGACTCTAAAGGTAAAAAATAACTGGGCCTCCAAAGTTCGTATTTGTTTGACAGAAATATGGGTTTGGATATGCCTGGCTAAATCAGGAGTGGGAAATGTCAAAGCATTTATAAGTATTTTTAGACAACGATTAATAGATTGTACATGGCAAAAATGGTCTGACCATATTCACAATAGTGATAGATTTAGTTTCTATACCAATTTTTGCAGTGTGCATGATTTGAAACCATATTTGACCGCTAATATTGATAGACATTTACAGTATGTTACAACACGGTTTCGATTAGGAATATCAGAATTAAAAGTGCACCTTTATAGATACAGAATGGCTAACAACGAGGATCTGATTTGTCCATTATGTAACGTAGCACAAGAAAATGAAAAACATTTTGTTCTTTGCTGTCCAGTTCTTAATGGTATTCGTGAAAATTCATCAAACCTAAGTATTATAATCAACCGTGTTTATTTAAATTGTGTTTATTAATGTCTTCTCAATCAGTTGAAGTTGTTAGAGGTCTTTTAATGTTTCTTTCAAAAGCATACAAGTTCAGAAAAACTGCCACATCTTAAGAATTTTGTTTGTATCACCATTGTTATGTCTTTATTAAGTCATAACTAGCGCTGCTTCAATATTCTCTTTTGTTCACATTCCCCTCATAAGGGGCCTTGGCCTAAATGAAATTAAAAGGATTCTGAATTCCGAATCCGAATTCCGAATTCTCTCTCTCTCTCTCTCCCTCCCCTCCTTTCTCGTCTCTCTCTCTCTGTCTCTCTCTGCATGCTTCTAGTCAACTTTGTTTACTATTATTAGTGTTTATCAAAGACAGATTGGGTTTAAATAGGCTTTTAGTTCATAAGTCTTTATCCTTGTCATGTAAAGTTTTCAAGGTCATTGTCAATGCTCTCTGCAGTATGTGTGTTTTGGGGGAGGGGGGTGGGCAGTTTGGCATGAGGCCAAATGACCCCCCCCTTTCTATTTTTTTAAAACCCCCCGGGAGTCAATCGGGATCAACATTTCTTATCAAAATACCCCCCCGGGATTATTTAACGGCTTTTTAAAAACTTCCCCAGACGCTTTTGCTGGGGGCCCCCCCAAACACACACACCAACCACCCCACACACACACACAACACACACACCCCACAACAAAAAACACACACCAAAAAGGGAGAGAAAAGGGGAAAAAAAAAAAAATCCCCTTTTAAAACTTTCCACTACCCCATGGGGAAATACGCCCTAAAAATTTGCGGGGAAACACTTGGGGAAAAAGGGGGCCGCGCGCGGGGCCCCCGGGCGCACACCCCCACACACACACACAACCCCAAACACACACACACACCCCCAAAAACCGCCGACCGCATTTATTGATGACGACTGTGTAGGCAAAAAAGGGGAAGTTCTTTTACGGGGACTGCCCTTGGCAGGACATGTTTTATAAAAAAAAAACACGATTTGCCGTGAAACCCTGCCTCGCTGAAATTGTCCTTTCTTTTTGGGAAGTTAAAACCCCCAACCTAACAACAACCCAAAAACCAACCATCGTCCCCTAATCCCATATTTCACAACACCCTACAATGACCTAATAACAACAAGAAGAAAAACCCCAAACAAAAAAAACCCCTTTTCATACAAAAAACTTCCATCGCGCGTATAAAACGCAGCCCCAAACCATGACAACCCCACAATTGCGCAATGACCCGATTAGGAACCAAAACGGCACAGGTTTTGGTTTATGGACCCATCTGCGCTTCGGGTTAATTTTTCCCCATTTTCAAAGGTCAAAAATTCATAATTTGGAAAGGGGTTTCTCAATATTCACCCCCAAACTGCCGCGATTTTGTAACGTTTTGTTTTTTTGGGAAAACCCTTGAAAAAATCATAAAATTTTTTGGAGTTGAAAAAACAAGAAATCGTTGATTAATAACCAAAAGGATAACGAAAATGGTTTGAAAAATAAATTTCGTTGTTTTGTAAACCAAAAGCCTCAAATTCCCGGAGAAGGGTTTAAGGATTAAATCTTTCAATAAAAAAAAAATACTAATCCTTTTTACTTTGGGAAAAAAAATAAAAAAAAAAGGGCAGGGGTTAACAAAAAATTTCACAAATTGGAAAGAATTATTTACTATAGGCGACATCTTGGGGTAATAATAGTAAAAGTTATTTTTGTGGACTGGGACAGAGCGGTTTTTACGTATTGTTTGTAGTTTCTTGAAAACACACACAACACACACACCCAAAAACAACACACACACAAAAAAAGAGAAGAAGAGAGAAGAGGAGTCCTTTTTTGAGTGTAGTTTTTATCTGTGTGTGTGTGGGGGTGTGTTGTGTGGTGTGTGTTTTTGGGATGCGTGTGGTGTTGGTGTTTGGTGTGTGTTTTTTAAAAAAAGAGTATAACAATTTTTTTGGAAAAACAGAATGTAACTTAAAATTGTTTTTTGACAGGGAAAAGTAATATATTAAATGTTTCAACCAAACCAACTCAAACTTTGTTTACCTCGGGAAACACCTCCCCATTTACCATAAACTCCGGATTATGAGTTTAAAGCCCACATAAAAAGCCCTACATGGTCAAATAATCCTGAATTGGGGTTCTTTACCTGAAAACACCTTTCTTGAATTTTCAGATAGAGGAAGTTAAAATTTTTGGGAATAACAGTTTCCCCGGATCACCCAGTTTCATCAGACCCGTGGGGGATCCGTCATAATTATGTAATTTTTTTTTAAAAAATTTTAAATTGGGCTGAAAAACCCTTAAAAAAAAAGGAAAAAATAACAATCCATTACACAACCAAAATCACCACCATCACTCAACGACAAAAAAACAAAAAAAACAAACCAAAAAAAAAATTTTCCCTCCCACCAGTTCACCTGCACCCGCTTTCCCGGGTTTATGAGAAGGTCCCACATCCCACCCCGGCCCCCATGGGGGAGGGGACATGGGGCGGGAAAAGAAAGGCGTTTTCCCCCCCTGGACAGGGGGCCCCCAATCTGCCGGGGGGTCCGGAACAGCTTTGTGCACCCCGACAGCCGGGGCCCGCAGGTAGGGCCCCTGAAATAGGGGGGCACACCCCGTTAGGGGGGCTCAGGTCCCCAACTCTTAGGGGTGGGGTTGGGGGGGGTGGGGGTGGGAAGGGGGGGGTTGTAAGGGAAATTTCGGGTTGAAATTTTGTTTGGTGTTTGTATGGTTTTCTGTTGCGGTTAGATAATGTTTGTGTTGTTTCTGTGTTTGTCAGTATGTGAGCCGCGCTGTCTGTCTGTCTGTTTGTCTGCCCGTCTGTTCCCGCCTGTCTGTCTTCTTCTGTCTATTGTTTTTGGGAAATGATTCATTACTTCGGAGAAAATGGGAAAAAATATATGACGTTGTAAAAAAACATGGCGCGCAACGACGACGACCCCGGTGATGATGATATTTATAATGGCGAAAGAAACGTGAAAGGGTAAGGTGGGTTGGTAGGTGGGGGGGGGGACAGAGGGAGAGGAGAGAGAGGGAGAAAAGAGAGAGAGGGGAGAGAAAAGAGAGGAAGAGACGGACAAGAAGAGAGGGAAAAGAGAGGAAGGACAGAAAGAAGGGGACAGAGAGAGAGAGTGAGAGAGAGACAGGACAGAGAGAGAGAGAGACAGAAGGAGAAGAGAGGAAGGAGAGAAGACACCGTTTACCTGGCGGGCATCTCCCAAAGGGGGCGTGGGGGGGGGAGGGTTGAAAGGGGGGGAAGGGGAGGGGGTGGAGGGACCAGACGAGGGGTTCCAGCACCGTTTCACCACTTGGTGTGGTCATGGCCCGTCTCCAGTCCTGACAGGGGGCAACAGCAGTTCATCAATGACAAAGAGAGAGAGAGAGGAGAGAGAGAGAGAAGAGAAGTGTGTGGGGTTGTGTGTTTTGGTGGTTTGTGGTTGTGTGTGGTGTGGTGAGAGAGAGAGAGAGAGAGAGAGAGGGGAAAGGGGGAAAAAGAGAGAGAAAGAGACAGAAAAGGCAGAGATAGAGCGAGAAGACAGACAGACAGACAGACAGAGAGAGAGAGAAGAGGAGAGAGAAGAGAAGAGAGAAAAAGAAAGGAGAAGAGAACATTCTTTCATTCTACTTGACACAAATAACCTATAAACTGTGAAACGTGAATAAAACCCCTAAAAAATGGAATCTGCCCCAACATCTCGTATTCTCATTTATCGTAGTCCTCAGACAACTTTTATGTTTCTCCAAAACATGTGTTGTGTGTGTGTTGTGTGGTGTGGTGTGTTGTGTGTGGTGTGTATGGTGTGTGGTTGTGTGTGCGTGCGCGCGCGCGCGCGCGCGCGGGTGGTGTGGTTGTGTGTGTGGGGAATGGGGAAATCGAAAACAAACTTCGGACTGAAAAATGAATAAAACTTTTAAAAGGGGCCAGGGACGGTGAGCCCCTCGATAGGCCCAACAGATATACGATCCGATTACGGCCGAATCTGTATCACGGTCCGGTCCATTAAAAAGCCCGGGATCCTTCCACGGATCCGCATCAAAATGCAGTGTCTTTTCCGAACCATCTATTTTTAATTTCTTAATATTTTTTAAAACCCCCAAATCTCTTGTAGTATTTAGATCCGCAGTTGGGTACTTGATTCGGATCGACACCAGGTGAACGCTTTTTGTCCCTTTGGTATTTTTCTTTCACAAAATTTTTCCCTGAAAACGGTGGGCGATGAAAAAAAAAAGTTTTTAAATCTGTTTAAAAAATACGTCAGTATATCGTTAACAAAATCCCTGGGAAATTCCCCGCTAAAAAAAACCTCCCCGGGAAATGTTGAAAGAGGGAAGGGTGGGGGAACGGGGAAAATGGCCTAACAGGGGGCCTAAAACATTTCTGGTGGAAAAGGGGAAAGTGCAGGGAAATCCACCTTGGGGACACAAAACGAAAAAAATGAGAGGGACCTCGTGAATGTTTTTGTGTGTGGTCCCCCCTGATCACCCTGGTATTTGAGGGGAAGAGAAGAAGAAAGAAGATGAGAAGGAAGGGAAAGGAGGAAGGAAGGAAGGGAAAGGGAAAAAGGGGAAGAAGAAGAGAAGAAGAAGAAGAAGAAAAAAAAAATCTTAGTAACGACAAATCAACCAACAAAGCGAGTTAAAACATGATTTCCTCCCAGTTTTCTTGTTTGATTGTAAATTGTTTTGGAACAGCTACCAAAAGGTTTGAATGAACTGTGGTAAATGAAACGAGATATGTTTTTCTGTTAATTGACGCGACCAAAAACCCGGTGAAATGGTTTGAGAAACATACAGAACTCTTTTTTTTTTAAAAAAAAAAACAGCCAGAACCCAAATCAGTGTGCCCTTTTAAAAAAACCCTCAGGGTTTTTTTTAAAAAAACCAATCCGAACATAGACTGAATATAAAATGTGACCAAGATTTCAGGAATTTGGTGTGAAACCAAAACTACACTTGATATGAAAAATAGGTGAACAAAAAAAAAAAAAAACGTCTGTGTTGCGCGCGTGTGCGTGTGTTTTTAAAAATATGTATGATTGGTGTTTTTACCATGGGGCTATGTGCCTGGGCTATTGGCAAATTACTCAATGTCTTATGAAAAAATGTGGGGTATTTTTTGTTTTTTTTACATGAAAGTTAAATAAATTTGGGGAAGAAAAAAAAAAAAAAAAAAAAATCAGGGGCGTGGCCCCGCGGGCGTGTACCCACAAAACCCCACATCAACACACCCCCCAAAACAACAACACACCAACCCCACACCACACACAACACACACACACCATACCTTTCCTTGATCAACAAAACCGGGTTTTTTTCGTTCTTCTTTGGGTAAAAAAAACACACAAAAAAAATCTGTATGAAACGAAACAAAAAAAAAAACAAAAACAAAACAAAAAACAAAGAAAATCTGAAACATGCTGTAAATTTCCCTTTATTTAAAAAGGACGACCACAGAAACACAGCGTTGTTTTGAAAAGCCTTTTGGGTTTGTGATAGGGGTTTGATTCCCGGGGAAATAAAATACCCAATACCAAAAAATACTGACATCGATACACCACAGAAGATTAGAAATTCTATGTAAAACGTACAAAAATATAAAAACTAGAATTTACACGAAGATTAGAATTTTTTTCAGAAAAACTAAAAAAAGGGAGAAAAACTAAAATTTTCAGAAACGAATTTTAAAAAACCGGAAAAAAAGAAAAACAAGCAAAGGTGGGGGTTGTCAAAAACGGGATAGAGACACCGCAATTTTTGTCAAGATTCTTTTTAAAAATTTTTAAACAAAAAGAAAACATGGGCCCCTGTTTAAAAAACTAAACTAAGGAATAAACAGATCTCGATGAAAAATAAATGATAAAAAAAAATGTATTGTACTGTTTTCCTGGGTGAACTGGAAAACCGCTAACGTTAACAGGTTTAGAAAAAAAAACACATTTTTTCCACATTTTTCACACAAGCATATGCAAAAAAACATTCCAGTTCCACAAAAAACAGCAGCAGGAAAGGATGTTTTAAATGGGAATTTTCCAAAAGAATGGGGGAACCCCCAACTTCTAAATAGATTAAAAAAATATAACACTTAATGGGGAATAAAAACCGAATAACCGTGAGAAATTTCGAGGCATTTTCCCGCCTGGATATAAAAAATGGAAAGGAAAGTCATTTTGAGCTTTAGGGAAGCAAAGATATTTCTCTAAAGTAAAATTTTCCCCGAACACTCCAAAATATGAACCCAAAGTAACGAGGGGTATCAAATCAAGCGTGAGAAAGGGAAAATTGCCAAACAGTTGTGGGCCCTTTTTATTTGTACAGCAATTCACGTGCCAAAAACTTCCTGCGCTTTCAACATCAAATTTTGGAAAAAGGCGGTCTTGTTGTGTTTTAAAAATCCACATCCCCCAAAAATTTGAAGTATGTCAAACCCCCTTCAATATACGAAAAAAGCCTCACACCCAAAACCCGGGCTTTAGGTACAGGACATGTTTTTCTTGGATTGGAACATAACCCCTAAATTTTTTTCATGCACATAAATTAGAACACATTTGTTTTTACCCTTTGCCGGATATAATCTAAAAAATAAAAAACAAAACCCAAAAAAATATATAATAATGATGATGATTTTAAAAATAATGATGATAATAATAATAATATCAAACTACGATTTTGAGTGTGAAGCAATCGTAGTAATGTCAGGAAGTGCAGCCTGAAGTAATAAAAATAACAAAAGGAGAAGAAATAACCTATACCCGACTGCGTGATGCTGTAATAATAAGCTCAGCAGTAACAATAGAGACAGCATAAAGACCCAAAAAGAAAGTTTTTTTTCCCAAACCAAGAAATTTAATGCAGATGAAAGAAAAACCCTCAGCGACTAGCATGAAGGAAGGGAAGAATTTCCCTTGGGCCCTGGTCTAAAGGCAGAAAAACACCCAAAATCTGATTAGCCAAAAGTAGACGGGGAATGAAAGGGGAAAAAATAAAAAAAAATTTAACGGAAAAGGGGTTGTAGCACTTGGGAGAAGAAAAAGAAGAAAAAGAAGAAAAATGATAAGTAGAGGGGATTCAGT
>JAMYXO010005670.1:0-15016 GCA_033310375.1 Conus canariensis
CCCCCCCAGCGGTGCCTCTGGGAAAAGGCCCCATATTTTTCTTTTTGGGAAAACCCTGGGGGCCAGAGGACCCCTGACTGTAGGGCGCCCCGGATTTCGTAGTGCGAAACCCCCCAATTTCAGTTTGAACCTCCTTCCAAAGGGGACAGCGAAATTTCCCCTCCCCTCTCCGGCTCACGACCTCTTTGGGACCAACAAACACCCTTTAGCATTTTAATGCACCCACACTCTGCTCCAAAAGCTGAGGCTAAAGGATGAGTTTATGAAAACCTGGAAGCCAAGATTAGAGAGGAAACCTGCAAAGGAACATCTGTTTTTTGCTCGGGTATTTCAACGCCCGGTTGGTGGCAAAACCACAGCCCCGGGCCCCTCCCTGGCATTGGCAACCCTCAACGAGAATGGACAGTGGCTACTGCTTTGCTCCTTCCACTACCTCGTAAACGGACACCTTCCCCACCAACCACACCACAGAGTATCCGGGAGAACACCCAGATCCCGTTCACTGGCATCAGCTGGACTTAAATGATAACCCGAAGATCCTTGCCAACCACGGGGCTCGTCACCCGCACTACCACGGCGCTGACTGCGGCACGCCCCACACCCTGGTCGGCAGAAAGGGTGCGTCCTTTGGCCCGAGTGAATCTACCGCCCCAGCAGATGTTGGCATCCTCTAATCAAAACAGCCATGATGTCAGTTGCTCAAACTGCGCGAAACGCTTCACCAGAACCATTGACAAGGCCCTAGAGGAAACGGGCCCGACAGACAGCGCTTCTTTACAGTGGAACCACATCCGCGAATACCACCTTACCAATCCGCCCCCCCAGACCCCTTTAAGGGAAGAGAGTGAGAAAAAAATGAAGACTGGTTTTGAAAGCAGGAATCGGGGAAAAATGAAGCATGCTTGCGCTAAGCAAGCAGCACTCCTCCCAATCATAGGAGAGAGCCCTCTGCAAAAGACATTGGATGCACTCCAAAAGCTCCCCAACAACACCCAGCGCATCCCCCATAAATGCACCAAACCAGTACTGGCTGAACCTGTGCCAGCATCCAGTTTCCCGCCAACTTGGAAACCCCATCTGCACCATGTACGAAAAGCATGAGGGAAGCGCTTGGCTCTAGCGGCCATCAAATCGCTCCTCTGAAATCTTCGTCGGGGAGATCATAAATCGACCGCAGCAAACAGAGGGAAAGAGAGGGGCGGAGCACTACCAGAGCTGTACTCCAGGGAGAACGCCCACCCACACAGCCATTGAAAAACACCCCCCCTCCCTCCCCTGTCCAACGGAGGAACTCGATACCCCAAACCCACCACGGGGAAACTCAGCAAGGCTATCGACTTTTTTACCCCTGGTGGTAAAGCTCTGGGTGGCGATGGCGTTTCGGGCAGAAGTCACAAAGCCACAAGGAGAAGTCTCTCCTCAGTCACCTTCAGATTTTTTCTGCTGCAGTGTTTGGGAGGAAGGGGGCGGTTTAACCCCAGACATGCGTGATCCAAACATCATCACCCCGTATAAAAAACCCAAAGGGAAATCGCAAAAAAGACGCAATAACAAATCATGTAATATATCCTCCCCAGCATTTTGGCAAAGTCATTTGACCGCGTCGTCCTCCAACAGGCTCCCAAGGGCTACCGCCGAACAAAGTGAACCCAAGGCACAGTGCGCTTCGGGAGATTGGAGGTAAAACAAACCGCCCAATGAATTCTCCCTGAGGCAGCTTACAAAAAGAAGTGGCCCAAGCAAGAAAACCCTTGTACATCGCCCTTCATCGATTTGACCAAAGGCGTTCGGCCGGGTCATAGGTCAGGCCTGCTTCAAAACCTACTACACCGGTTTGATGGGCCCCCCAAAAAACTCCCGAAGAAAGATCATGGGCCTCTAAGACAACATGAAAAGGCAACTGTTCCCCCCCCACGACGGGGGCATCTTTGGACCCCTTCCCAATCAAGGCGGTGTCAAACGAGGTGCGTGCTCGCTCCAACATTCTCGGCATCTCTTCCTCCCCCTGCTGCTGCGTTAAAGCCTTCTGAAAAGGTCGACAACTCAGGTAAAACTAATCCTTTTTTTTCGTCAAGAACATCTATCCCTCATGCCTTTTGACGGCTTTCCAATGTACCCCTTGAAAGTCAGCACAAAGGGTCCCCAAGAGAGAAGTGACTGTTTTTGTTTTATCCTTTGTTTCTTTGTTTTGAGTTATTCTTGGCTGTGCCTCAAATTTATAGGTCGAAACGTATTGTGTTTTTTTTGTAGTTTTTTCTCCTTCATTTAGCGCTCAAAGATTCTATTTTTGTTTTTTATGTTTAAAAAATTCCGCCATCCAGTTCACCCCACTTTGAAACCTACCCCCTTCTTGTTATCCTACTTTTAGCTCCCCAATCTCCCACCCCTCTGTCCTCTCGCTGTTTTTTTTCTAAAGATTCACGAGTTATGAAACTTGAATTTTATCTGTTTTTAAAAAAGAAGCACCCTAAATGGGAAAAGTGAAGAGAAAGACATACCCTCCCCTTTTTTGTTAAATTTTTGTCTTCAGAGTTTAATATTAAAGTTTTTTTAAATGTAAGCAGTCAAGGGCAAGGGGGAGAGTTCATCCATCCATCACCCAAGACCGTGCTGATGTTTAACTTTTGTTTTTTTTCAGTTCCCCCATCCAATCAAAACCAAACCAACCTGGAAAATGACCAGGAAAAATCATATGTAGAAAATTGGCAACAAAATGAGAAATTTGCAAAGCATGAATGAAAGGAGACAACATTTGCAACTATGAGTGCACAAAATTGATATGAAACAGTAATACCAAAACCCGAAAAAGGAGTAATGGATTTTATTTATGTTTCAATAAAACAAATCCCTGCAAATAAGCACATCAAGTAGAAAAAATTTGGACACCCGACCACTCTAAAAGTCTCCAGGCCATTTATGCTGCCAAAAAAATCCACAAGACTATATGGTAGTTTTATGAAAAAAAAAAATTGGGCATAAAAATCTTTAGAGCACACAACCATGGGTGAATCATAAAAAAAAAAAAATAAAAAAAAATAAAAAAAAAATCAAATCAACGCAGCATAACAATGGAAGAAAAAGCCAAAATAAAAATAAACAACATTAAAAATAAACTGTGAACACACTGCATCTGTTCTGTTACAGAAAAAAAGGTTGTACTGCATGCTAGCAGCACTGACACCTTGTGTCTATTAAGACAACAGAACAGTAAACAGCAATTATATCAACAGACATGGACTAATAATACTCAGCATAACAGTGAAAGAAAAGCAAAATAAAATAACAACATTAAAAAATACTGTGAAACATACTGGCAATCTGTTTCGTACAGTAAAGGTTGTACTGCCATGCTAGCAGCACTGACCTTTTGTCTATTAAGACAACAGAACAGGAAACAGCAATTAATATCAACAGGACATGGACTAGATTATTACTCATCAGATTCAGTTTAAGTCTATCATAATATAAAAAATTACATTTATTCAAAAATAAATATAACACCACATCATTCAATCAATGGCTCTAAAAAAAACATATCATCTTCATTCAATACCATTGATTGCAATACACAATTGGCTTGGTGTAACAATAACCGTTGTGACCACCAGCTTTACAAAAAAACCAAGGTACCAAAGGTACAAGAATTGCACAGAGGCGTGTTGAAGAATGTCCAAAACAAAACAAAAAAGTTACAACAGAATAACAACATGGGAAAAGCATTGTCCCTACCTCAGGACAGGGTTTTGAGACACACACCCATTCAATTGTTCCGGCCAACCTCTCTGGTGTGGAACAGGCCGTCCTCTGAAAAGGGCAACATGTGTGTCCACTAAATCAATAGCACCAAGACTACATGATCTTAAAAAAAAAAACGTAATAAGTGCCTGCATCAACATAACCAGCAAGAATACAGCAAAGGGAAGCAACTCATACGTTTCAATGGGTGTAACTCTTCAAAAAGGGATTTACTTCCCTTTACTCACCCTTCTTCGTAATTCTAAGGCCCGAGTGTAGCAAGAAATGGAACACAATTCAAAAACGAAGTTTTCTGACAACATTTAAAAATGGAAATTTAAAAAAGATCAGCATTGATTTTCAGGAATTTGCTTTTAACAGCAGTGTAACTACAAAGGAATAAGAATAAATTGAATAATTCATTTCCAGCCTCCCATCACATCAGGTTACTGATTCCAAGGAAAAAATAACACACACACACACACACCACACACACACACCACACACACACAACACAGAGAGAGAGAGAGAGAAGAAGAGAGAGAGGAGAGAGAGAGAAGAGAGAGAGCTGTCCAAAACCTCTTGAAAAGAAAAATACAACCAGTTCTCCTCCTAAGTGAAAACTCTTAGTCTTGTAAAACATCTTCCATTAAGTGGCCTTTAACATTTTCTTAAAACACCTAAACAAGTCAACAACAACAAAAAATATTTACTATAACAACCAGACTCCCAATTAACTTGTTCCCAGTAAACTTGTTTTGACATACCTTCAAAAAAGACAATCACCTTTGCCTTGGTGCTGTGGCTAACCAGCATGAAAACAGTTCTTCCTTTCCCAATGAAACAGGCAAGAGCTCTGCCAGCTGTGACAAGCAGTGGGGAAGAGATGGCATTTTGGCGGGAGGCTGGTATTATTGCCCCTCCTCTTTACACCAACAGCTAATACGCAGCAGAAAATATAGGCCCTGAGCTCCATTAGATAACAGTATTAATGAATGCTTTTGGCATTACCATTAATAGATATCCATTAATGTCTGGTAGTTTGTTGCACATTCCCCCGACAGAGATTATGCCAAGTAGACCCTGATTATATCCACAAACCAACTATTGTATTCCTACTCGTCCACTGGCAACCTAAAGATCCATTCTGGAACCAAGCTAATTTTGGCAACCAAGGCGGATAAACTCTTCTGACAAAAGGTCAGAATTCACTAAATATACCTATGCACTTGCACTAACCCTTATCAACTCAACTACAAAAGGTCAGAATTACACTGAAATCCCTATGCACTTACGCTACCCTTATCAGCTCAAACTACATACAAAAGAATAAAAAAAGCAACAATAAAACGAAAACAAGCTCTTCAAGAGCATGAATATTAAATATCATGCAGAAGTAAAACTTCTGTCCACCACAAAACATATGCGTGTGGACACCTCCCCCCCCCTCTTTCCCTCTGCCATCCCCTTCTATTTTGTTAGATTCTTCTTATCGCAAAGTCGTACGTCTATTATCGTTTTTTCATTTGTTTTGAAGGCCAAATGTAGAACCACAGGCCATCAAGGAAACTGCCTCTGTCCCAATTCTGCAGAAAAAAATCCGGCAGGAATATGCCAACAGAAATATGCAAACAAACAAGACAAGAAACCACCAGACAAATAACCTTTTATAAAACAGCCTTCCGTGCGAAAGTGGTTTTAGCGTCACGGACTCCCCGGCTGGGAGGTCCGTGGGTTCGAATCCCCATCAGAAGTCAATGTGGGTTTTTTTCTGCCCCGACCGGCTCCCTACCCAGAGTTGAGTTGCTGTGGACTCAGTTGGGAAGACTGGGACCACACAGTCGAGTTTCATCCACTTAAAGGATGCGTTTCTAAGATGTTGCTCAAATTTTCCTGACCAACACTGCAAGGTGCCTGTATCTCTCCGGGCCTGGTTGACGCCGGGATATATATATGAAAGGAAGCGTAAGTAACAGCCCTGTCATGTAGTCCAGACCAGAAATGGAAATCCGTAGCATCATCTTAATCATCCTCATTGTTCATCGATCAGCATAAAAAAAAATGACTCAAATCCTGTGGGCCCTTCATGCCCTGCTCTCATGGTGACCTCAATTTCGATGTCCTCATCCACGTCTATGGCCTTGGTTTTTGGTTCCGTCCGGGGTCACCGGTGGTCGCGAGTCCATGGGGGCCTGTCGTTTGGACACCGACGTGGTTGGCGCCCCTCGGGGGGGGGAGCTCACTCACGCCCGCGCTCCCGCGACTAAGCAATTATTGTCCCGTCAGTAGGGGGCTTAGTTAGGTGGTGTCCTGCGTATGTTAATCAGAACAGGCGCCACTGAACACCACCGAAGTGACTCGGCAGCAATGCAGTGTCCTCCTCCCGTGGTTGCCTCTTGAAACGACTTGACATTGACTGTCCCTGTGGATTGCCCGGTGCCGGGGCTGCCGGCGGGGCCGACCGGGCCCCCTGTGCCTGTGGACGGGGTGTCGGAATGAGCGGCGTGGGTGCACTGGCCTCTGAGGTGGCACAGAGGGTTGGGACAGAAAAAAAAAAAAAAAAAAAAAAAAAACTTGTTTACTACCCAGACCAGGCCTATCTTTGTCCTTTTTTTTGTTTGGCCAGCATTGTTAACCCTGGATCCTGTCTGCTCTTCAGTAAATGAAAGAATAGTCGGCTTCCCTGCTAACACTGAATTCTGATGTGCATCCATTTTCCCCCTGAGGACAGACATCCCTTGACCATTGACTAATTTCACTATTGCCCTTGTAGCAAATCCCTTGTTTCTGAGCGTGTCTCCCTCAGTGTCATCTTGCTTTTTTTCCCTGGGGCAATCGGTTGAATCTCTACTTAAGACAGTGGGCCAATCTTTTACACAACTTTCCAGCACACTGTATGGTGCCCCAAGTGCACTGGCAACAGAGGCTTGAGCCGGCTGATTCTGTCTTTTCTGATTCTGTGGACTGGTCATTGGTGTCACTCCAGTGTTGAAACTCCCCTAAACCTTCATTTTTACTTGTGACTGTGTCCTCGATGAAAACTCAAGGGTAATATAGAAACTGCCAAGCAGAAATTTTTCCCTCTACTGGTGCTGTTAAACAGTTTCTGACATTGGATATGCCTTTGAGCACTTGAATTTTTTTTGCTGAGCAACTCCGTTTGGAACCACTGAGCATTTAAGTGTCGCACATCAACTGAGCTAGCTGCATGGTACTTAAAAAAAAAAAGCACACTCAAAAACAAACAAGTCAGCCATGGTAAAAAAAACAACTAAAAAAAACCCACTGTATAAAAACACCACTTCGGCAAAAAATTTCTCAATGATTAAGTCTATGCACCAATTAAGGTTTAGTTATACCTAAATTAATATACAGGGAAAAAAACAAATGGACCATGTTTTTCCTTCTGTATTTAGGCATCAGAGCTCTGTCTTTGTATCCACACTTTGAGAAATTGTTGCAAAAGGCAGAAAAGCCACAGAGAGAAGGAGTCGCAGACCCCTGGTTAGCTGACTGGCACTGGTGTCCACAGTCCCCCGGCGCCGGCCTCACTGGCAGAGCAGTCACCTGCAACATGACCATTACAAGGGAGTGAATGGCTGGAGAACAACACAGGTGTATTACAAACAGTTGGAAACAAGACAGGTAGGAAGTCATTGTAAAGACGGATGATTTATACAGGGTACCTGACTTGGAAACTTCATAGCTAACAGTCATTTTAATTACAGTCATTGTAATGACCGTTTTATCAGCAATAACTGTCTTGGAACCAGCCCAGGTAAACAGGAATTGTAATATACAGGCAATACAGCAGTAAATGTCCTGTAAATGACACAAGTAAGCCGACAGACGAATGAGAGCTGAACTGAACAAAAATTGACAACAGGCTACAGTACATCACAAAAAAAACTGTATCTGAGAAGTCAGCAGAATTATACCAAGTGTAAATCGCTTCAAAACGCAGCAAGTGAGAATGGCAAACGTTTTGACAGCCATTCCAGGTTAGAATCGAACAGAAATTTTCCAAATTCTCATGAAAAATGGTTTGGTACAGGTGATTTCATTTTTTCGGCTGCCTGACAGGCTATTCAGTTTGTTTTTTTTTTTTTCAATGCACTTGTCCCCTTTCTGCATTTGCACTTCCGCCCTCAGTGGGACTGAAGTTGTCCCAACCAAATAATAACAATAAAGATAATAATGATAATAGTAATTAATCAATTTGCTGGTATCTCTTAAGGGCTAAAATCTAAACCCCCTGAACTTAATCCACCTTTTTTCACAGTTAAACAGAAGCTACAGGACAAAGCTGATTCTTCAGTCTAGGAATCATCTTCACCACAAGTCCACCACAAGTCTCTGGATTCAGAAAGCATAGGATGTAACATCAAAAACAAGGCAAAGTGCCTTTGATCAATTTCTGGTATACCGGACAGCAGGCGCTTCTGAATAAAACAAAGATCCCCTCTCTGTTAGCGGCCAACTAACAACACCACTGAATATTGCTAAAACTGTGTCGCACATTTTTTTTTTGGATCTGAACAGACTTGAGACCTGAGGAAACCAACTGATGAAACAAAAAATGAGCTGGCGTCAGTGGCAAGTTGTCTGAAAAAGTGAAAATGGTATTTAAAACCCACAAGAAAAACCCAAAAATTGTAAAAACAGAAAAAACCCCCCTTTCCCCCCTCCCCCTTGGAAGAAAAATGGAAAAATTTTTTTGAGAGGGGGAAATTTCCCCAACCCCATAGAAAAACAAAAGCCCTGTGGATTTCCCCCCCCCGCCTTTCTTTGAAAAACACCACCAAAAAACCCAGTCATTTTTTTAAAATGATTGTTAGATTCACATACACTCTTTTCTCTCCCCCTCTCCCTGGAGTGCTCATGTTAACAAAAGTGGCCCAAAATTTGACAAAACAAAGAAAAACCAACAAGAAAAAGTAGTTTTTTTTTCCCTTCACACACCGAGGGGCGCAAAATTCCAAAAACATGAAGTAACGGGGGGTCAGGGATGTTGGTGGTAAAATGATGCCCGGCCCCCCTGTCCGATGCGACAGATGCAGACTTCTGCCAAAAACCCCAATCCCAAAAGGCCCCCATTTGGGGGCCCCTACGGGAAAATTTAAAAAGAGAGCGGGCCCCACTTCCCTTTTGGGGGAAACTTAAAAGAAAAAAAAATAAAAAAAAACATACATATCAAAACATCATGAATTTTTTTTCAGAAGATTATTTTAAAAAATTCTTTTTTAAGGGAAAATTCCTGGCTAAGTCGAAAAACACATAGGGCGTAAAATAAACCCCTTGCTTAAAAAAAAGGTAAAAAAAGCAGGGGGGCCCCAACGACGTGGAAAAAAAGGGAAAAGGGAGGGGGAAGCCAGCCCAAAAAAGGGGTGGGGGGGGAAAAATGGGATTGGAAGGCCCCCAAGGGCAGGAAAGCAGGGAATGAAACAGACAAGGGGGGGGCGGGAACACCCTGGGATTGAAGGCCTCAAAAAAGGGAAAAAGGCATGGAGACAACAAGGGGGGGCGGGAAAGGGAAATTAAAGGGCCCCAAAAAGGGCAGGGGCAGAAAAAGCAGACAAGTGGGGGGGGAGGGGGTTTGGGGGGGGGGCCTTTGGGGGTTGGGGTTGGGGGCCCCAAAAGGGGGGCCCCCGGGGGGGGGGGTAAAAAAAAAAGGGGGCCCCAGGGGGGGGGGGAAAAGGGGGGGGGGGGAGGGGGCCCAAAAGGGGCCCGGGGAAAAAAAAATTTGAAAAGGGTAGGGGGGGGGGGGGGGGGGGAAAAGGGGGGGGGGGGGGGGGGGGGGGGGGGGGGGGGGGGGGGGGGGGGGGGGGGGGGGGGGGGGGGGCTAAAAGAAAAAAAAAAAAAACATGACCTAAAGCATTTAAAACCTAGAAAAAAAGATGGTGGTGGGGGTGGGGGGGTAGTAGTATTTTTTTAAAACATCTTTTTCAATAAAAAACATTAGCCCGAAGGGGGATGAAAATTAAACCCCCTGTGACAAAAAAAGGGGTGACCCAAAATTTTTGGTTTTAATCAAGTGCATATGAATGTCTACACTACACATCCCTAAAACAAAACCTGCACGAATCTTAAAAAAAATGCTTAACTGGACTACAAATTAAAGAAAAAATAACACTGAAGGCAAAAATTTTTTAAAACCCGAAAAAAAACAAACAACAAAAAGACAAACTTAAAAATGGTGGGAAAAGGGAAGGTAAGGTAAAAGTTGCTTTTAAAACCCCCCCCCAACCACAAAGGGGGCCCTAAAATCAGGGCTGTCCCCAAAGTTTTAAAAAACAAATCACAAGGGCATCTTAAAAATAAATAAAAACTTTCCAAAAAAATCTCTTTAAAAAAAAAAACATCTTCTAAAAACCCCCCCCAGAAACTTTGGTTTAAAAAAACTTTTTTTTAACCCCTAAAATCTTAAAACAGATGGGAAAAAATTTTGAAAGAGAGGGGTTGTTATTTACCGCCCCAAAGACATTGACCCCAAAAAAGCACATGACAAGGGGGGGAAAAAAAAGTTTTAAACTCTTTTTTTAAAAAATACCTGCAAATAATTTCAACTTTCAAAAACGCTTTAGAAACTTTCGAAAAATCTTTTTTTTTTCCGGGGGAAAACTTAAAATCAGATGAAAAAAAATTAATCTTTTTAGAAACATAAACCCGCAAAAAAAACTTAAAGAAAAACTTAAAATGTTTAAAACTCTTTTCCCGAAACCAAAGATCATGTCAGTGGGAAATGGGCTTGAAAGAGGTAAACAGTCTAACAAAAGCAGATGCTTACTGGTTTTTTCACGAAACCACAAAATTTTTGGGGTTTTTTTTTTTTTGTAATATTTAGTTTTTTTTAAGGGATCAATTTTAAAAAAATTTATAAAATAATGAAATTTAAAATTTCTGGGGTTTTGGTTTTTTATTTTTTTTTTACATGTAAAATGAGGGTCCAGGGTCAGGTTTCTAAACCCAAAATTTAAAATTTTTTAAATTTTTTTTCCCCCTCATTCCCAACTGAAAAAAGAAAAGGGCTATTGTAAAAACCAGACTAATTCCTTTTTTTTTTTCTTTCCTTCCCTTTTCCCCTCCCTAGCTAATGTTGGTACGACCCGTTTTTTGGCCGAGCACATTTTACGTCTCCACAAGTAACACGTGTATTTTGTGCCCCTTCTGTCCTCCTGTCTCCACGTGGGGCTAAACAACCCCCCCCGCGTGAGCCCTTTCTCCTGGTTCCGGCAATTGGGGCCCTTCCCCAAATAACCAAAATGGAACACCGACCATGGGTTGGGCCAAGACGATATTTGAGGGGTGGGAAAAGGGAAGAAAACGGGGCCTAAATAAGAATCGCACGGGAGACACCAGGGGGGCTGAGACACAGAACCTATAAAGCAGTCCCCGTCCCGGAAGTTCGCCGCTTCCCGTGACCCGACTCCCACTCCCTTCATGGCCCCCCGGGGGAGAAAAATTCACCCCCCCGGCCCCCCCCCCACACTTTTTTCTTAAAAGGGGGGGGTAAAAGGCTTTTAACCCCTTTTTTCGGACAGCTCCCCCCCCTTCAAGTTTTGGAACGCGCGGGGGCCCCGTCCCTGACACCCAAAGGAGAAGTAGGAAAATTAGTACAAGGTTGTGTGGGGCCCGCAAAAAAGCTATATTTTTTGTGTTAATTTTTTTTTGACCCACTTTTTTTAAAAAAAAAAGGTTTTTTTTAATTTTTTTTAACGTGGAAAATTAAAAAAAATGATGTTTATAAAAGGTCCCCCCAAAAATAAAAAAAGTGAAGAAGGTTATGTCTTTTTAGGGGGGCAGCCCCAGGGAAGACCCGAAAAAAAAGGAAAGACTTTCTTTTTAAAAAAGAGGGAAACTCCCCCAAAAAACCCCAGGTATTGGCCCAAAATTTGCAAGGGATTGTGGCCCCTTCCCCCCCCCGTGGGGGTTTTTTTCCGGGGGCGGGGGGGTGGGTTTTATGTGGCCTTTTCTGGTACCTTCATAATGCTTTTTTCCCCTCTTTTTTTTTACTCTTTTGACCCCCCCCCCAGCTTTTTAAAGGTTTTTTAATCTTTGGGAGGCCCCGGAGGGGGGGGGGGGTTCTCTGTTATGTCTCCTTGGGTGGGTTTTTCCTCCCCTTTTGGGGGAGCTCTGGCGCGCTTTTTCCCCACCCACTCTTTTCCCCCTCAGATACAGGGGATAATAACCCCCCCTCCCCCTGTTTCGCCGGTTTCCCCCCCCAAGGAGCAGCCAGGGGACCATCCGGGCCTTTTCGGGACTCCCCGACCGTATTCCTTTTTGGGCCCCCGGGGCAGCCAAGGGAAACCCCAGGGCCACAGGGGGGTGACCCCCCCATTTCCCCCCCCAGGCCCCAGCGGGGGGCCAGGACCCGCCCCCGGGCCCCCAAAGGGCTGGCCTCCCCTTCCCCCCAGGTCCCCCCCGGGCCCCCCCCCAGGACGCCAGGGCCCCCCGGGGCCCCTGGGGCCCCCCTGCCGAGACGACGGGGCCCCTCCCCCAAAAACCCGCCATAGCAACGGAACCCCAAAGGGCCCCCGAATGCCCAAAGTACCATGGGTCCCCCATCCCCGAGGGGGGAGATTTTAAGTGCCAGTGGTGTGGCGGGAAAATGGGGGAGGAAAATCTCCTTTTTTTTTATTTTGTTTTTTTTTCTCCCCCCCCCCCCCTTTTTTGTCCCCCTTTAAATTCGTCTATCCCTTTTTTTTTGCTCCTCCCCCCCATCCCTCCACCATGTTTTTTTTCCCCCCCCCTTTTTTTAAGCCCCCCCCCCCATTCCCCTTTCGTCATGGGCTTAGTGGGGTTTTGGTTGGGAAAGGGCGAGGAGGGGGTATTTGGGAAACTTTCCCCTTTGTTTTAGGGGTTTCCTAGGTCCCCTCCTCCCCTTTTTCCCCTTTTTTCATCTTTTTTTTTTGAAAGGAATAAAAGAAGTGTGAATGTAAAAAATTTTTTGGGTTCCCCCGTTTGGGCCGGGGGTCCCCCCCGGGGTTTCGGGAGACGGCCCCCTTGGGGAAAAAACCCTTTTAACCTGATTTTGGACATTTGGGGAAACCCGTTTAACGTTTTTAAATTTAAGAAATAATTTTTTCTTCGCCACACTCCCGCAAAATTCCCCGTGTTTTTCTTTCAGCAACCCCACAGTTTTTTCCCTTTTTCTAAGGGATTTGACTTCAGTAAAGAAAAAGGGGAAAAAATAATTCCCTTTGGGGGGCACTTTTCATTTTCTGGGTTTTCCCCTTTTTTTAATGGGGGGGGGGGTTTTTTGGGGGGGTTGGGGTTTGGGGGGTGGTTTTGGGGGGGTTTTTTGGGGGGGGGGGGGTTTTTTTGTGGGTGGGGGGGTGGGGGGGGGGGGGTGTGTGTGGGGGGGAGAGAGGGGAGAAAAAGTGTTTTTTGCCCATGGAAATGAAAAAGGAGGGCATGGCTTCACCTGAAAAAAAGTTGATAAAAAACAAATTTTGAACGTCCCCCCCCAAAAAAGGACAAAAATTTTAAAAGGGGAAAAAAAAACCCCCACAGCAGAAGGAGGAAATGGAAAAAAATGTTTTTTGAAAATGGTAAAAAAACACAAACCCTACCCACCCCACCCCACCACAAAAAACAAACCAACCCCACCCCAAAACACACACCCCAAAACCCCCCCAACACACAACCACCACACCCAACACAAACCCCCAAAAACACACCCAAACCCCCAAACCCCAAAGCCAAACACAAACACTCTCCCCCTTTTAATGCATATATATAATTTTTTTCAAAAACATGAAAAAATTCCCCCAAAGGAAGACCCCCGGGACAAAGGAAAATGTCTTTCACATGGCAAAAAACCCAAAAAAAAAAGATGAAGAGAAAGAAAATTCAAAGGAAATGCCGTGAAGAGAAAAAGGAAAAAAATAAGCCCCAAAAGGGACCCTCATGAAAGACTGAAGAATAGCAAAGTGTAAAATTTCCAATTTTAAAGACCAAAAAGACCCCACAACACACAAAGTATCCCCAAACCCAACACCAAAAACACTGAAAAACCCAAAAATCCAGAATCAAATAAAAACCCAAACAAAAGGGCCGTGGGCAATATTGGTCCAGTTCACGGTGTGGGGACCTGAAAAAAAAATTTTTTTCCCTTTAATAAAAGAAATGACATTTCCCCCAAAAAATTTTACTGCTCTTCCCGTGCTGGGAAAATTTTTAGAAACCAAGCATGCCCAAACATTTTTTAACACTGACCACAGTGACACTAAAAAAGACATGACCAAAAAGACACTTCTAACAAGACCACACACAGCTGAAAAACTGGGAAAAGGAACATAAAAACATTTCAACACTGAAAACCCCAGCCCGCACAACGAAAAATACATACAGACCTTTTAAACCCCTGGACCACAAAGCTAAAAACGACATGACATCCAACACTTTTTCCCAAAAATGACCCCCCAGCTGAAACTGCCCCGACCCAACCCATAACCAACATTTTTTAACACTGACCACAGGACAAAATGACAGAAAAAAGAAACAAAACAGACACTTTCTAAACTGACCCAACGCAGACACTGAAGACATACATCAGCCCCCTTCTAAACTGACCCACACAACAAATGACAGACATGAAAACACAAAAAAATTTCAACATGCCCCACAGTGACAGCAAAACTAAAAATACAAAACCCCTTTTTAAAAAAACACTCCCACACCTGACACTGACAGAAAGAAAACATCAAAACTTTAACACTGACCCAAAACAACGTGAACAGACCCAAAATAAAACGACACTTTTTAACATGACCACAGCTGACACTGAAAAATGAAGACATGACAAACAACACTTCTAAAAACTGACCCCCCACTGAACGACAGAAAAATAAAAACAACCCTTTCAACCCGGACCACACGACCCCGACCATGAAACTGACAAACAGACCATTCCTTACCCCTGACCACAAACCCGGGAAAAAAGAACCCAGAACAAACCAAAAAAATTTCCAAAACGACCCACAACTGGCCCCCAAACAGAAAGAAAAACAAAAAATTCAAAACCCGTGAAACCAACCATTTCCCCCTGCCCCGACCAACCCCCAAAGGACCCTTCAACCCCCTTTAAAAGGAAACCAAAGGGATTTAAAACTGAAAAAGTGGGAAGGGCCTGAAACCAAAAAACATTCAATCCTAAATGCCCCACAAACCCAAAATGGGCCAAAAACAAAACTAAAAAGCTTAAAACATTTTAAAACCATTTTTTGGAAAAGCAGAAAAAACCAAAAACCCCAAAAACCCCCTTTTTCTTTTCCCCCTT
>JAMYXO010005671.1:0-15015 GCA_033310375.1 Conus canariensis
TGTTGTGTGGGTTTTGGGGGGTGTTGTGTTGTTGTTTGGGGGGTGTGGTGGGGGGGGTGGTTTTTGTGCGTGCGTTTTTTGGGGGGGGTTGTGTGGGGGTGTGTTGGGGTTTTGTGGGGTTGGGGGGGGTGTGTGGGTTGGTGGGGGGTGTGTGTGTTGGGGGGGTTGGGTTTTTTGGGGGTTCGTGGGGTGTGTTTAAGTCAAGTCAAGAAAAATAAAAAGGGAAAAAAAATTATCTTTATGGGGTTTTAAAAAGAATAAGCTTTACAGCTTTGTTTTCACCCCGCCCTAAAAAAAAAAAAAAGGGGAAAAAAAAAAAATTTTGAAGAAAAATATAAAAAAAAAAAAATTTTTATCAACATGTGTGGGGGGGTGTGGGGGGGGTGGGGGGTGTTTGTGTGGGTGTGTGTGGGGGGTGGGGGGGGGGGGGGGGGGGGTGGGGTGGGGTGGGTTGGTTTTGGGGGGCCCCCCGCGGGGGTGTGGGGGGGGGCGTATGTGTATATGGGGGTTGGGGGGGCGTTGCTTTTCGTTGTGTGTGAAAAATCAAGTCAAAACATTTTTTTATTGGGGGTTTTTAAAGAAATAAGCTTTAAAAGTTTTTTTTTTTTCACCCGGGGCCCTCATAAAAAAGGGGGAAAAAAAAAAAAAAAAACCATCAAAAAAAAATTCATTTATAAAACAAAAGTGTGGTTTGTGGGGTGGGTGGGGGGTTGGGGTGGGTGGGTTTGGGGGGTTGGGGGATGGGGGGGGGGGGGGGGGGGGGGGGGGAAAGGGGGGGGGGTTTGGGGGGGGGGGGGGGAGGTTTTGGGGGGGGGGGGGGGGGGGTGGGAAAAAATTTTAAGGGGGGTTTTTGGGGTTTTTTTTTTTTTTGGTTTTTGGGTTTGTCAGGTTTTCTGGTTTTTACCCCGTCTCTGTCCGTCTGTCGGGGCTGGTCTCTCCCTCTCGTCTGCCCCCTCTCCCTTTCCTACCTTTTCCGTCTTTTTTCTCTGTCTTTTTTTTCCTCTCTCTTTTTCTCCCCTCGTCTCTCTCTTCTCTCTTCGTCTCTTTTCTTTCCCTCCCCTTTTCTCTCTCTTTGGTTTCGGCCCTCCCCCTTTTTCCTGAAGATAAAATCGCTCTCTGGTTTCTCTCTTTTCTAAACTTCACAGGGGCTGGGGTTCTAACTCACTTGCTCTCTTTCCTTTTCCCCTTTTGTTTTTTTCTCCCGTCTGTCCCTCTCTTTCTTTTTCATCTTTTTTTTCCCCCCATTTTTCAATTTTCCTAATCATGTTTCATTGTAGTTAAAGATTATGATTAGATTAAAATTCTATCCCGTCAAAGCAGAGGTTATCTCAGGACTGTCCACCACGTTTTTTTACATTAGGGGTTCATTTTCCCCCCTATTACAATTTTTATGACAGCAAGATTGGAGAAGTCCCCTTAGAAGGGTTGATGGATGGGGGGGGGGAAAAGGGGGGGAAGGGGGGGGGGAGGAGTTTTGGGGGGGATGGGGGAGGGTTGAAAGGGGAGAGTAATGTTTGGGTTTGGGGGAGCAAGTGCACACCCCCGTTTTTGGGGAAAATTTTTGTTGGGGGTTGGGTTGGGGTGTTGTGGGGGTTTTGGGGTTTTGTGTGTGTGTGGGGGTGTGGTTTTTGTGGTGTGGGGGGGGTAAAATGTTTTTTGGTTATGGTTTGTTTTGGGATAAATAAATTCTAATTTTTACCCTGGAACAAAAAAACCACATTTCGAAAAGGTGTCAGATTTTGTTTTTTTGAGGGCCCGTTTTACCCCAACAGATTGATTTATCCAAAAGTTTTAAATTTTTTGTATTTTTTGTTTTACATGGGGCCTGCCAAAAAAAAAATTTTCCCCTTTTGTAAAGGGGATATAAAAAAAACGTCCCCCGAAAATTTGGGAAATCTGTTTGTCTTCCCCTTTATGAAAAAATGTTGGCAAAACAGGGCAAAGGCGTGCTGTTGATGATAAGGGGCAACATTCTGGGGCAAAATTTACCCCGTTTTTTTTCAAAACCCCCATGAAACGGCCATTGCCCCGGGGAACCCAAAAAACATCCGTCCCCACGGGGGCAACTCCACCGGGACGGGGCCCCCCCCAAACACCGTCACCACTGAACCTGCCACCACTGACAGGGCGTCAACATCCCTCACCACGGGGACACTGCCCCCCACTGACAGGCCGTTTCGACCCGGTGCCATCTATTTTGGTGCCTTCCCTTTCTTGTTTACACCGTTTTACGGAAAATTTTCTCCATGGCCGGCCACCCCCCTACCTGGACCTCTTTTAGGTTTGCAGTGGGTCATCCGGGGGAAATGCTTCGTTCCGTCGATAAGCAGATGATCAAAGATATTCGTTGCTCGTTTCCCTTCAGACCTTGCCTTTTTTCAGATTGAGGGGAAAAAGGCACATGTTCTTATGGTTTCGCACACACGTGAAGGAAAAAACCCTTCCCACAAAATGTCACTACCTTTCAAATTTCCGTTTTTTCTTTAAAAATACGTAACGTGGTCCTTTTAAAAAAGAACATTCGGGCGATGTACAGGAGAGTTCCGGTTTGGGATTCAGCCTGTGAACTCGATCAAATACCTCCGGTTGTCCTGTGTTCAATCCAAGTTGATCAGATTATAAGGTCAGGGATTTGCCTTCGCCACCAACTGTTCCACAGATTCATTTTTGATTCTTAGGGATACCGTGGAAGATTAAATTTGTTAGGTTTTGATCTTCCCTCTAAGTCGTCCGTTTTTAGTTCTAATTGTTCAATTCTTGATATGAGGTCAGAGTTTCTGTTTTGCAAGGTTTGAATTTTTCTTTCCTTAAAAGTCTCCACCTCGTCCCTCAGATCTTTCACACCACTTTGTTAACGCTGCGAACTGGTCATTTAGGCATTTGACCATTTCTCTCCAAGTCCGTAAAATTTTATCGCTCATTTCTTCTAAAGTACAGTTCATTGACGGTCAAAACATACCCATGATTGTTCCCGCATTTGGTGGGTTGCTGGGGGAGGGTGGTGTCGTCGTCCGTCCCACTGTCCCGCCGGCGAAAGCTCCAGTCTTGTCCTACGCTGGACCCTGCGTCCTGAACTGCCGAGCCTGGTCTGCTTTCAAAACTGTCCGTCCCTGGGTCCTGGGTTCTGCTCCACGTCTGCACAGCGGTAGGAAGGAGTCCGCCCCAGAAAATTAAGGGTTTAGGAGCAGGCCAAGGGGCTCTATTACCGTCTAGCTTCGCATTGCGGTGTCAACGTGGGGCGATCCGCCATAGCCGTCTTCTTCCTGGCTCGCTACGACATAAAAAGCGATGTAGATGTGGACGAACCTGCCACAGCTCGCTCTAAAAGTAAGTGCTGCTGAAGGCATGGTGTCTGGTGGGGGTACTGGTAAAAGTTGAGGAAGTTACTTGGTAAATATCCGCCCCCAAAAAAAGAAGGAAACTACACAAGCCAAACAATGCATGGACTGCTCGACTGAAAACGCAGGGTTCACGATCCCAGAGAGAGAGAGAGGAAGAGAGAGGGGAGAGAGAGGGGGGAAGAGAGAGGAAGAGAAAGAGAGTGAAGAGGAGGGGAGGGGAGAAAGGGGAGGAGAGCGAGGGAGGAGAGAAGGAAAGAGAGGGGGGAAGAGAAGAGAGGGGGAAACAAGAAGAGGGAGGGGCAGGAACAAGCAGACAGGGACAGACAAAACACACAACACACACCACAACACCCCCCACAACACACACACAAGGGGGGAAGAGAGAAGAGAGGAGAGGAGGGGAATGGAGAGGAGAAAAGGAGGAGGGGATTGGAGAGAGGTGAGACAGAGAGGAAAGAATTAACGGCACAAGAGAACTGACTGACTACACGGAGTAACGCCCCAGGAGAGCAAGCAGAGAGAAGCAGGAGAGAGAGGGAAGTGGACGAGAGAGAGTGAGAGAGAGAAGGGAGAAGAGAGTGAGAGAGAGAGAGAGGCAGAGAAGAGGGTGAGAAGAGAGAGAGAAGACGAAAGCGCTCACCTTTTTTAATGATAAAAAGAGACAGTGCAATAATTAATGGCTGATACGGAGAGCACAGTGGAGCAGAAAGTGAGAGAGAGAGGAGAGGCAGGAGAGAGAGAGAGAGGAGGGAGAGGAGAGAGAGAGAGAGAGAGAGGAGAATGAGAAGGAGGAGAGATGGAAGAGAGGACAGAGGAAGGTGAGAGGAGAGGGGAGAGAGAGAAGATGGAGAGGAGAGAGAGGGGAGGAGAGGGAGAGAGAGAGAGGGAGATGGGTGACAAGAATGTTTTGCCCAAGGGGAAAGTAATTGTTGACAAAAAGACCAATTATGCTTTCTTTTGTATTTCTTAAGGGAAACACAAAAACCCACCGTTTTGTATCAGTAAAAAAAAAAGGGTATTTTATGAACACATAGAATGTTTGATATGTATTGGGGGGGCGTAGATGGGAATTTGACACTGTGCATGATCAGTATAAAAGCTTGTGGTGGGTGGTTGTTGAAATGATGGCACTGTTTGCTCATTCCATACGGTATGAAACATTGGTGTTTGATTTGGAAGTCCACTATTGAATGCACTGGGGAAACGTCATGAGATTGTCCGGGGCTTCGTTGTATGACAGGCAGCTGAGCCAGGAACACTGAGAGTGTCACCGTCTGATGACCCGCTGACCTTTCTGGAAACTGCTTGCAGTTTGTCCCTGGAACCTTGGCACTGTCGTCCGATTGGTTGGAAGCTTTCACTGTCTGTCTTCGCCTGCACTGCCTACCACTCCAACACCATCACAACGACATGGGTGCACACTTTACCACCTGCCTACAACTCCAATAGCTTGCTTAAGGTTTATTTGTGTTTGTGTTTGTTTTTTGTGCGTAATGGAGCGGCTGACATACATAAACAAAAACAGACAGACAGACGCAGGGGAAGAAAACATAAGGCCCATTTGCTGAGAGAATGGCCACTGATAATAATAATGCTAATAATTTAGTTTCAAAGTGAGATGGACTGCAGGTGGAAAATTTAAAAACGAACTTCACAGAAAAAAAAGAAATTCCGCCAGATGAAAGGGAGGAGCGAAACAAAGAAGGACAAAACCCATGACCGCGTTTTTCGACCTCTGTGGTCTTCTTTTCAGGCCAGACAAACACATTGCAGACAATGAACACGAAGAAGGAAACAATCACTTCTCTTCTTCAATTGAGCGCCCAAATTGATCATGATGCAGAATTGAACGATAATGATTTTGTCCAATTACGTACGGATTTATGTACAGCGCTTTTTACTGTTAATTGTTTCAAAGCCCAGAGTCATTTGGACCGAGGTGTTTTTTTTCTATGACAGAAACGTCAGGTCGTTCCTCCTCCAAATGGGGGGAAAAGAAAACACGGAGGATTAAAGGGTAAGTTCTGCCAGTTAGGCCAGTGGGGGACGACATCAAAACGGGAGGCGAGTTGCAGCACATTTTGTTGTCCACGAAGAGAAAAACAAACAAAAACAAACAAACGAACACAAAACCAAAACAAACAAACAAGCAAAACAAAAAACCATTTCTCTTGTTGAGCTTCTCTTTCTTCTTGGGGGAAAAAAATCTCTTGTTTTTTTCTTTGTTTTTCTTCTATCATTTTTTCCTCTACTTTACTGTTTAAAACATTCAGTTTAGTCTTTGTATCCTTTTTTGGAGTTGCCCTTTGTTTATATTTCTTTTTTCTCTTTTCTTTCTTTTTTTTTTTTTGAAAAACTTGCTCGTATCCGTTCTTTTCATTCTCTCTTTTTACTTCATTGGACCATTTTCTATGTTCCATGTCTTGTCAATTTTTGCATTGTTTTTGTTGTCTATTTTTCTTTATTGAAAAACATCCTCATTCGTGTCTATCTTTCATTTCTTTCTGTACTTTTCTTGGTTGTTGTTGTTGTTGTTGTTGTTGCTGTTGTTGAAAATTTCTTGCGCTTGTCTTTAGCAGCCTCGGACCCAGCAGACCTGGAGACAGCAGCTTCAGAACCGGGTCAGCTGGCGGTCCACCATTCAAGGGCCGGGCATCAAGCAAGCAGGGGCAGAGCAGAGGGAGAGAGGCCCAGTGGGGAAGAACGGAGGCGCCGCAGACGGTCAAAGTAATGGCCGTCGGCCACCCACAGACACATGATGACGGGAGACTTTCACCTGCAGCAAAACTGCAACAGAGGTCTGCCGCTCGAGGATCAGGCTCTTCAGCCCAACGGGCAGGCGTTTGCAAACTCCACAACTGACTGATCCATGGCGCAACACCATTGTCTCTCCAGACAGACGGATGGCAACTTTGTGTCATTTGTGCCTTGTTTTGGTGTGCATTTTCTTCTTTTTTTTTGTTTGTTGATGTCTGTCTGTCTTTCTATTCTATCGATCTTTCCTTCTTGCTTTCTATCCTCCAGTCTTCTGTTACTCCCTTTCTTTCGTTTTCTTTTGTCCCGTGTATCCACTTTTTCTAACTCTTTTTCCTTTTTTCTTCTTTGGATTTCGTTTATGAAAAAAGTTATTCGTCATTTATTATTACTATTATTATTTTTTTTTTATTTATTATTTTTTTTAGTTTGGATGTCTTTCGTTCATGTTCTCATCCCTGCTTTCCTCTGTCTATCCTTTATTTGTCTCATTTCTTTTGTCTCTACTCGTCGCTGTGCCTCTTTTGTCTCTTTGTGCCTTGCCTTGTTCTGGTCTGTCTGTCTGTCTGTCCTTGTCTGTCTGACTCTCGTTTTTCGTCTCGGTCTTTCTATTCTGTCTCATGCTGTGTTACATTTTCTTTTTTTGTCACGTTGTCTGGGATATTGCTTGTTGGACCAATTCCCTTGTTCATTAGTGGAAAATGGTCATTAAAAGAATGCTGGAAAGATGTCTTATGTGTCATGTTTCAATCAGTGATTATGGGACCATAATTATCATCTTAACTTACACTTGACGTTTTCTGGACAAGGATAAAACAATAAGTTTGGTGTGTTGCTGCGTGCGTTGCGTGCGTGCGTGCGGTGCGTGCGTGTGGGTGCGTGTTGTGTGTGTGTTGTGTGGTTGGTGTGTGTGTGTGTGTATGATTGTGTTTGTATTTGCAGGTGTGTGTGTTTGTGGTGTGTGTGTGTGTGTGTGTGTTGTGTGTGTGTGTGTGTGTGTGTGTGTGTGTGTGTGATTGTGTGTTGTGTATTTTGCAGGTGTGTATTTGCAGGTATGTTATGTTTGAGAGAGAGTAGAGAGAGGGAGAGGAGAGAGAAGGAGGAGAGAGAGGAGGAGAGAGAGAGAGGAGTGGGGTGTGTGTGTGTGTGTGTGGTGTATTTGTAGGTGCGTATATGTGTGGTGTGGAGTGCGTGTTGTGGTCATCAGCAAAACGGGTCTTGCCGCAGACCAAAACGGGGCCTGGTGAGGCAGGAACTGACACCACGTTGGTGCTTTCTGTCCTAGCTTTTATGTGTCGTCTGCTTCGCCGTCCGTTCAAAAAGCATTCCAAACATATTCATAGACTATGGACGACAACTTCAGAACCCAAGGAATAATATGAAAACATGTCACATTGGATTAATGTTGTCGCTGTATGACAGTGTTGGTGATTAAGATCGGAGAATGAAACCCACAGTGAAGGAGTTTGTGTTCTATTTTTTTCTCTATTGCGATGAGAAACACCGAGCAGGCGTGGACTATTCGTGTCATGACTGAACAGCAGGCGTTTTCAGTCTGTTCACACCTGTAGATGTGATTCTCCAAGACTGTATCTGAGCGGGAAACTTGGTCTTTGAAAAGAGAGAGTACCCAAAAACACAACTGTCTTTCCTCCTCGCCTGGGCTGTCGACATTAAGCTCTGGTATACGATTTTCGATGGAAAAAATACTCTTGTGGAAACGGACCAATAATGTTCTATACATTTTCAGTTGTATTTATCATAGACATGGAGGTCATCAACAACATTTTCGAGGCGGAAAGTTCTGTGAATTTCGTTAGAGTGACAATTAGCGCAAAAACTCCGACAATGACACAAAGTGGGAACGGAAGAAGGGCCGACTGTTCCAGAACGGTCGGCATGTCAGTCATGTTGTAGAGTCGCAAACTTGCGCGGAAAAGATCGTAGGCGCGCGATTGCCACGATAATGAGAGCTTTACGGACTTTGACTTGGAAACGTATGTTTTTGATTCCGACCAGTTTTTCTCACAAACTTTTGGGAAAATCAAAGAAATAGTCCAGGTTTTGGTTGGCGGAAAGATGGAAAAATGGCGGCCGGAAATTTGATTATGCAAGATTACCAGTTTAGGGGAAAAAATATGGGTTTTTGGTCCAAGGTATAAATTACATTAAATTGGGTTGTGACTTTAGCGGGACGTATTACAAATAATGATTGGGTTTTCCGGGGCCACTGACATTGTTAAAGAGTCGACACGAAATAATCCAGATTCATCAATCAAAAGGAAGGTCAGACGGAAAGGTAACTCCCGAAAAAAAACCCCCATGTTTAACTGGGCGGGCCGAGGGAGAAAAAAAAAGGGGGCCCAAAATCGATCGTGCAAAAATACCATTTTTTAGTTTAGAAAAATTTGGGGGTTTTTCGGTCCAACACAGTTGTAAAAGAATAAGAACATTTATTTTGTGTGGACTTTCAGCGGACATAGACATAATAATGATGTAGGTTCTGAGCTTTTCCCATTTTGAAAGATTTGACACGAGAGCTAATTCCAAGACTGAATCAATTCAGGGGAGGGTAAGGGGAAGGTAACTCCCGAACAGAACTTTTTTTCTTTTGGGCCCTTGGGTCAACCCACGAAGAGAGGTTGCCCCATTTGGAGCACCCTGGCTACATAGACCTTCACTTTGCTGAATTTTATTTGTCATTTGGTTCCTGTTGATATTGGTTCTCTCTGAAACACATTGCTCCCCTGGGGATTCGTTGTGGCTAAGGCCGGTGTCCGGATTGAAAGTTGGTGGTTTGTGTATGGGAGAGCGTCATTAATTGGAAGTCAGCGTGGTGAAAAATTGCAAAAGAAAAATGAAAACGTAATAACAGCAAAAGGCAAACTCCACAGTTGACATCTTTCAGCCAACCACCATAAACAAATACGCTTCAAAACGGAATTTTAAAACGTTTCCTCTTTTTTGGGCAACCCTCCCCCGGCTCCCCTTTCACATTTATTGTCCCATACTTTATTCCTCTAATCCAATACAATCAATTTATGTTCACTCCCTTTTTAGTCCTTTTCCCTGCGCACGAGAGTTGATGGATGTTGGAGAAAACAATTAACAAAACCTTGAAAAAAGGAAAAAAAAGGGCAAGTAATTTTTTTACAAAAAGCAAAAGGGCAGTAATTCGGTTGGGGGGTTGATTCAGGAATATCTTCATTTGGAATCGCTCTTTGTGGGATTGATTCAACCTTTTTCTTTCCCCAAAAAAATTCAAAAAACAATAAAAAAGGAAATTTTGCCGCCCAAAAAAGAACGAAAAACAAAAAAATGACATTGACACAAAACGCGACGCCTACGAAAGGAAATGGAGTAAAAATCTCTTGTTTAAATCATGAGAAAAAAGTGAGTGATTGCCCCGTTCTTCGTGTTGAATGGTCCCCCAAATGGTGTTTCCATGTTGCCTGATGAACAAAGACACAAGGAAAAGGCTGTGTAAAAGGCGTCGTGTTTGTCTTGTCATTGGTTTGTCCCCCGGGGGGGCGTAAGTCATTTCTCTTGGAAACTAGGTTTCTATTTCCGCCCTGCAGTCCCTCCCCCGGACTCCTTTTTTCCCTCCCTGCCCCCGCCCCTGCATGATGGTATGACAGTAGGGGACGTCAGTGTGAGCCACAACGGCCTGCGCTGGGCTCCTGATCCCCCCTTTACCAGTTGGAGGTGGAGAAGGGGCATTGGGGGGTTACAGGGGCCCTGGGGGCCTGAGCAATGACCCTCTGCTAACACAGGAATTTTCTCTGATGGGTTTGGGTTAAAAACTGGGCTCCAGATTGATGTGGGTTTTTTGGCAAAAGGTGAAATCAGATGTTTTTTTTTGGGGGCAAAAGGGGGGACACGCATCCACTTTTGGGGGGTTGGGGGGAAATGAAACCCTGGCCCCCCAAAACCAGTACAAAAGCTCAGTTATGCAGGGTTTACAGCGGGTTTTGGTTTTTTGGCCCTTCGGGGATGCCCCGAAACTCATTCCTAACGTATGGGTTTTGGGGGGCCCCGGAAAATTCCATTGAATCAACCCAGCTTTACTCTCCCTTTTTTTTGCAAGGGTTTTGTACCCGGGGGTTTTTAAACAGACGGCGTTTAAAAAGCTTTTCCCCCTTTTTGAGTTGAAAGGTTGCCAGGGGCAACAGTGTTGTTTGTGTGTTGGGTTGTGGTGGTGTGTGTGTGTTTTTTTTGTGTTTTTGGGTTAATTTATTTTTAAATTTTGCAAGAAAAAAAACCAAAAATTTCAACAAATGGGGGAAATTTTAACTCTTTCGTTTTAAAAACCCCCCCAATTCTTTTTCCTTGGCAGTAAAAAAAACAAAATGTTTTTGGTTTGTTTGCGCCCATTCAGGGGGAATTCATTAAAAAGGGGGGCAACAAAAAAAATTTTTTTCCCTTAAAAAAAATGCTGACCTTTTTTCGAAAAGGGGAAAAAAAATTATTTTTTAAGCAGATAAAACAAATTTTTCCCTTCCCCCTTTTGGCTGTCAAAACAAAAAATTTTTTTTTTTTCGCGTAAAAGGGGGGCCTTAAAATTTGGGTTCTTTTTTTGCGCCAGTTTTTAAAAAGAAAAAAAAAATGGGGGATTCCCTGCCTTTTTGTTTCGAAATTGCCCAAAAAGTGGGGTTAAAATCTTCCCTTTGAAGAAAAGGGGGAAAAAGGGGCCCAAAAATTAAACCGGGTTTCCCTTTTTTTTGTTTTTGTCTTTTTTTTGCCCCTATCTTTTTTTTTTTTTTGGGGCCCCAAAGAAAAAAACATTTTCCCCTTTCTCTGTTAGGTTTTGTTTTCGGGTTTCCCCCCTGCAGTCCCCAAAATGAAAAATTTTTTTTTTTTCCCTTTTTTTTTTCGCCCCCCCGTCCAAAAAAGTTTGGGGCCCAAAACATTTTCAGAGTTCTTTTTAAAAAACCCCAAAAAGATTTTAAAAAAAGGGGGGGGGAAAAAAAATTTGGGGGGGCCCCGGAAAAAATGCCATAATGTTTTGGGTTTTTATCAAACCCGGGGAAAATCCAAAATTTCAGCAAATTTTTATTACTTTTTAAAAACATTTTTTTATCAAAAAAAAAAAAATTAAAATTTTTTTCCCCCAAAAAAGGGGGAAGGAAAAGTATTTGGGTTTTGTTTTTTTTTTTTATTCCAAACTTCAAATTTCCTTCCTTTGCTGTATAAAGTGTTTTTTTAAACCGTCAATGTTTTTAAAAGGGGAAGAGAAAAAAAAAGATTTTTTTGGGGCCCGTACCGTTTTTTTTTCCTTAAAAATTTGTTTGGGGTTTTTTTCTAAAATTTTTCTGTTTTTTAAAAAAAAAAGGGGGGGGGTTTTTTAAAACACACTGTGGGGGGGAAAAAAGGGGCCTGCAAAATGAGCTGGGGGCCCCAAAAGGGAAAAAAAAAATTAAAAGGGGGAAGTGGTACGCTCCCCAAAAAAAAGGACAGGCACCAAAAAAAAATGCAGCACGTTTGGGTGCTTTTATGCAACACACACCACAACCACACAAAACACACACACACACCCACACACCCCCCCCCCACACACCCCCCACCACCGGTTTTTTAAAAAACAACGGGGGGGGGGGGTTTGTTTTTGGGGCCCATGAGAAGGGCCCCCCAGACAAGACAACTGGGGGGGGATCTCCCCCATCAAAAATTTTTTTTTGGGCAAAATTTTGGGGACTACAGACAAAAAAGATTTCAACTGGGACCCAACTCCAAGCCCGGGGGGACAAGGAAACCCGAAAAAAAGTGCTAAAGAGAAGGAAAGTAGCTCTGAAAGAAAAAAGGGCACCAGGGGAAAAATTTTGGGTCCCCCTAGAAAAAAGTTGACAAGAGGAAAACAGGGGAAAAGGAAAAAAATCTGCAAAAAAACTCGGGGAAAAAAATTCCCCGGGAAGGGGGCTCCAGGGGAAAAATGCTGGGAAAAAAAACTCTGCCCCAAAAAAAGGGGACAGGCCCAAGAAAATGAATGAGGGCAGAATGAAAAGAGGAGATTGGCCCTTTTACTTTGGGGTTTTCTACACATTTTGGGGCCCCCCGGGGACCTTTTCCCCTTTTTCAGGGGGGGGGCCATGGGGGGGGCCCCAGCTCCCCCGGGGGTCCCCAGTGACCACATGGGGGAAAAGGAAGTCCGCAGATGTTTTTTGGGAAGCTTTAATGGGGGGAAGTGCCTCTGGGTTTTGGATTTTTTTTTAGCTGTAGGACTCTGAAAACCCCGCAGCAACTCCCCTTGGGGCCCCCTTTTTTTTAGAGAAAAAGTTCCAGCGATCATTTGGGGGGGAAAGGCCCCTGTTTTTTGATTTATGGGGGGGGCTTTCCCCGATCATTTTTTTCCCCCGCCAAAGAAGAAAGGGGGGTTCCCGGGGTTTAAAAGAAATACAAGACCCCCGGCGCTAACATTGTTTCCCAAAGCATTCAGGGGGAGAGAAATGAAGGGCCCTCAAATCCCTGCCCGTTCTCCCCACCAAGGAGGGGCACCCGAAGAAAAACCCCTTTTCCGGGGGGAAATTTTTCAAACCCCTCACCAAACCCCCTTTTAGGGTAGGGGGGGGTTTTTTAAAAAGGGTTTTTTGGTTTTTGGGGCCCTTTTTTTGGCCCCCCCAAAACCATTTTTCCCCTTTTTTCCCCGTCGGGAAAAAACCTGGCCAAGGCTGTTAACCCCAAAAAACATCAAATGGATCTTCAGCCCTTTCCCGACTGACGGACCCAAAAAGCAAGTTTTTTTTTTTGGCCGGGGGTTTTTCTTCCAGTTCCTTTTTTGGGGGGAAAATTTAGGAGCCCCCCCCAAAGGGGTTTTTTTTTTCCCCGTACCTGCCGGGTTACCATCTACACCCGCTGAGGGGGGGCAAAAAAGCAAAAAAGTTCGCAAGGGGGGAACGGTCAAAATTTTTGGGGGCGGGGGGGGAAAGTTTTTGGGAGTTGGGGGGACTGGGTTTTCGACAGGGGAATTTTCCCTTTAGCTCAATGTAACCAAAAAAAAGAGGAGGGGGGTCATCGGGGCTTTTTCCCCCCGGGAACCCCCAAACCCGCACCCACCCAAATTTTCATCAAGGAAGAGGAAGTGGGGAAATTTTTTGCGCCCCCCACAAGTACTTCGACCAGTTTTATTGAAAAAATTTTGGGGTGGACCCCTAAAAAAACAAAATGTGCTGCAAAGGCCAAAACCCGCGTCTTTTCTTTCTGGGGAAGTCCCACAAATTTCAGGGTTTAAAGCACCATCCTGAAAAAAGGGTTTTTTTCAGTCGGGATCCAGTCCTTCCCCTCTAAAAAAACCCCCCCGTGCTTCCAGTCGAAAAAATTTGGGATGCTGTCCTTTTTTATGCAGGGGGAAAAAACCCCCTATTAAAAATTATTTCCGCCCAAAAGGGGGTTAGAACCCTAACCAGGGGGGCAGGGGCGGAAAAAAATCGAAACCCCCCTTTTTTGGGAAAATTTAGTAAAAACAGTAATCACCTGGGCCCCCCCCCCCCCTTTCCTTTCCGCCGTCCATAAATTTAAAAAAAAACCCACCCCACTTTCCCTTTCCCCCCTTTTTCCCCTTCCCCCCCCCCCCCCTTTCCCCCCCCCCCCCCCCCCCACCCCCCCCCCCCCTCCTTTCCCTTTTCCCAAAACCAAAAAATGTTTCTTTAAAACCAGGTTTAAAAAGTTGGGTTTTGGGGTGATTTTGCAGTGATTTAAAAAAAAATTTAAAAAAAAAAAAATGAAAAATTTGGGAAAAACCCCCGGGGGACTTAAAAAAAATCATAATTGGGGCATTCAAGCACATGCAGATTCTTTTGGGGGGCATAGGACCCACTTTTTTTTTTTAAAATCTTTTGCAATATTGCATAAACCCCCCCAAAAACATACACAGAAGGGGGACAAAACCAAAAAGCTTAGCCCCAAAAAAAAGGGGGGGACCCCCCACCCCAAAAAACCAAAAAGTTTTTTTTTCACACCACAAAAGGGGCCCCACTTGGGGGGCGGGGCCCCATGCACAAAAAAATGCTCCCCCACCCCCCCCCCCAAAAAACCCCCCAAAAAGACATTTTGGGGGCACATGCCCCCCCCAGGGGGAATTAAAACCCAAAAAAAACCAAAAAATTTTTTTTTAAAAATTTAATGTTTGGGTTTTGTGTTTGGGGGGGGGGGATATTATGGGTTTCTATTTCCTTTGAAAAAATTTGTTCCCTAAAAAATTTTTATAAACCCCCGGAAAAATTTTTTTTCAAATTTTGGGGTTTAAAGAATTTTTTGGGGGGTGTTAAAATTTTTTGTATTGGGGGGTTATTTGGGGGGTGTGTTTTGTTGTGTGTGTGTGTGTGGTTGTTGTGTTTTGTGGTGGGGGGTTTGTTGTGTGTGTGTTTTGGGGGGGGGGTTTTGGGGGTGGGCGGTGGGGGGGGGGTTTTGGGGTGGTCGGCCGGGGGGGGCGGGGGGGCGCGCGCCGGGGGCGTGGTTTGGGGGGGTTTTGGGGGTGGGGTGTTGTTTGGGGGGGGGGTGGGGGGTTTTTGGGGGGGGGGTTTTTGGGGGGTTGGTTGTGGGGGGGATTTTAGAGAGGTTTTGGGGGTGGGGGATAAAAAAATTTTGGGGTTTTTGTGGGTTTTTGTAAAAGTAAAAAAAAGGGGGGGATTTTATGTTTGGGTTTTTTTTAAACTTATTTAATTTTTTGGTTTTTTTTTTTTTTGTTTTTCTAAAATTTTTTTTTAAAATAAAAAAATTTCAAAAAAAAGTTTGGGGGAAAAATTTGGTAGGATTTTTTTAAAAGGACCCCTTTTTTTCCACCGGGGTTTTTTTAAAAATGTGAGGGGGTGGGGGGAAAGGGGGGTGGGCCCCAAAGGGGGAAAAAAAAAGGGCTTTTATTCAGATTTATTGTAAAAAGGGCCCCTTTTTAAAACCCCCCCTTTCCATTGTGTTTTATGATTTGATA
>JAMYXO010005672.1:0-15014 GCA_033310375.1 Conus canariensis
CTAGTGAGGATTTCCTTTCACAACATCTTTGCTCCAGGTAGAAGTGATGTGTTGAACTATGCCACAAACATGGAGGAGATTGACCACGTTCTTCCTTCTTTTCTCAATAGTTGCCATTATTTGTGTGTGAATGTTTTGTTGACATGATTCTGTGTGCTGCTGCACATAAGCTCCTGTAGTGAGCTAGCCACTGTCTGTGCCACATGTGCTTGATATTGTAACATTAGTTTTGTGCTCTGTGTCGGGTAAATGCTTCGATTTTGAATTACGTTCGCTTGTATTATTTTCCTGTTCATAGCCTTGAGTATTTTTTACACTAACAGTCATATGGAAATCGGTTTCTGCTAGGCACTTTTTCTCAGAGTCATCGCACACTATCACTAAGTGTGTATTGGTACTACACAGTTTCATGTTGAGTTGCCCTTCATGTTTTGAGCATCATACAAAGACTGGGCTACAGGGGCAGGTAAACGATGATCATTGTCAGCTACAAGTTTATCTGTAGAACCATTTTTTGTCACTGTCAGCATCAGCACCATAGAGCAAACTGGGCAGACTTGGCAAAAATAAAGCAGATGGAGATGAAAAAGCTGCATTGCCGACCCATGGCTTCTTCTGTGTTTCCCAGTGTTATTCCTGATGACCTACAAGGGGCACTTTCCGCGATACACAGCATGGACGCTGTGGTAGTAATGCGACAGGGAATAATCGGTTATAGTATTGAACCTCAAGACGACGACAATGTGGTTTCCTTTGCCTTCAATATTGAACGGGGATAGCGTCATGTTCTGCAGTGCTGAGTTAAGCATACTTTCCAAAGTTGAAGGGAGACTCATAACAGGCATACAAGAAGACTTGTGAAGGAAACAACTGAATATTTGAAGTAGCTGCTGGTTGGGGAGAAACAAAAGTGAACTTCAAAGGTATAAATTTCTCTAGACACAATAGGTGTCTCTTAGCAGTGGGGTAAGACATCCGTCTGAAAAAGGCACGCCTTCAGACGCCCACGCATCCAAAAGCTGCGGGTTCGAATCCCGGCAGAACAAAGAAAAAGAATGTGAAAAAACTGTGAAGAATAGTTAAGTAGTTAGTTAGTCAGTAATGTAGTTAGGCAGTAAGTAAGGTAGTTAGTGAGTTAGTTAGTTAGCCATTTAATTAGTTAGTGATAATAATTTCTTTTCTTTTTTTGTTTTCCTTCTACCAGACTACTAGTCGTAAAGAGCCTCTTTCTGTCTCTAACTTTCTAATTGTCTTTTTAAAAAGAAAAAAAGAAAGAAAAATGTATATGTACATAGATATATAAGAAAAGAAAAAGAAAAAATGAATAAACGAATAGAGTACAAAAAAGAAACAAAGAAGAGATGGAAAGAGATAGCCAAAAAAGGAAACAAGAATTATATATAAGATAGGAAGTATTGATGTACCATAAATATCTTATGAGAATATGATTATAGACTGAGAATAATAGAACTAACTAACTAACTAATTGAGTAATCAACTAATTAGTTTTTTTTCACTTACCCATCGCGCAGACTGTGGGGATTTATTTTCCATTTTGGTTATCTCTCTTGGTGTTTTGGTTCTTTTCCTTCCTTCCTTCCTTCCTTCCTTCCTTCCTTCCTCCCTTATTTTCTTTCTCTCTTCTTCCTGTTCTTATCATTTGCTCTAGTGGTATAATTGTGACAACGTCTAGGTTATCCTCAATGAAGTTTTAATCATCTTCTAAAATCGTCACAGTATATGAAATAGACTTTTCTTTTTTCTTCTTTATTGATGAATTAATTAATTTATATACTTATTTGGTTTATTCATCTTTTTATCTATATATTCATTTATTTATCCTTTCTTTATTTACTAACGCATTTATGTAGGTATTTAGGTAGTAATTTATATGCGTATTCGATTTATGACTTTTCAGACACAGAGAGAGAGAGAGAGAGAGAGAGAGAGAGAGAGAGAGAGAGAGAACGAATAAGAATGCGAATAGTTTAGCATGGTTTAGGCTATTAAGGCCCATTCCCAAAAACAGACTATGGAGGAATGGGATGGGGGAACGTGGTAGTGGCGAGGGTGGGGGAGAAATAGAGTGAGGAGAGAGGTACATACACGAAACGTACGTGGAAACAACGTTGTCAACTTGGCCTATACAAACGTTCATCGTGACATGGATCCCACATCGTGGTATTAAATATATTTTGTAACTAGTCCCTGGACTGTCAATCACACATTGTAATAGTCCACTTCACAACTTTACAACACAATGGTCACGATGGGTCCTAGTGAGGATTTCCTTTCACAACATCTTTGCTCCAGGTAGAAGTGATGTGTTGAACTAGGCCACAAACATGGAGGAGATTGACCACGTTCTTCCTTCTTTTCTCAATAGTTGCCATTATTTGTGTGTGAATGTTTTGTTGACATGATTCTGTGTGCTGCTGCACATAAGCTCCTGTAGTGAGCTAGCCACTGTCTGTGCCACATGTGCTTGATATTGTAACATTAGTTTTGTGCTCTGTGTCGGGTAAATGCTTCGATTTTGAATTACGTTCGCTTGTATTATTTTCCTGTTCATAGCCTTGAGTATTTTTTACACTAACAGTCATATGGAAATCGGTTTCTGCTAGGCACTTTTTCTCAGAGTCATCGCACACTATCACTAACTGTGTATTGGTACTACACAGTTTCATGTTGAGTTGCCCTTCATTGTTTTGAGCATCATACAAAGACTGGGCTACAGGGGCAGGTAAACGATGATCATTGTCAGCTACATGTTTATCTGTAGAACCATTTTTTGTCACTGTCAGCATCAGCACCATAGAGCAAACTGGGCAGACTTGGCAAAAATAAAGCAGATGGAGATGAAAAAGCTGCATTGCCGACCCATGGCTTCTTCTGTGTTTCCCAGTGTTATTCCTGATGACCTACAAGGGGCACTTTCCGCGATACACAGCATGGACGCTGTGGTAGTAATGCGACAGGGAATAATCGGTTATAGTATTGAACCTCAAGACGACGACAATGTGGTTTCCTTTGCCTTCAATATTGAACGGGGATAGCGTCATGTTCTGCAGTGCTGAGTTAAGCATACTTTCCAAAGTTGAAGGGAGACTCATAACAGGCATACAAGAAGACTTGTGAAGGAAACAACTGAATATTTGAAGTAGCTGCTGGTTGGGGAGAAACAAAAGTGAACTTCAAAGGTATAAATTTCTCTAGACACAATAGGTGTCTCTTAGCAGTGGGGTAAGACATCCGTCTGAAAAAGGCACGCCTTCAGACGCCCACGCATCCAAAAGCTGCGGGTTCGAATCTCGGCAGAACAAAGAAAAAAAAATGTGAAAAAACTGTGAAGAATAGTTAAGTAGTTAGTTAGTCAGTAATGTAGTTAGGCAGTAAGTAAGGTAGTTAGTTAGTTAGTTAGTTAGCCATTTAATTAGTTAGTGATAATAATTTGTTTTCTTTTTTTGTTTTCCTTCTACCAGACTACTAGTCTTTCTGTCTCTAACTTTCTAATTGTCTTTTTAAAAAGAAAAAAAGAAAGAAAAATGTATATGTACATAGATATATAAGAAAAGAAAAAGAAAAAATGAATAAACGAATAGAGTACAAAAAAGAAACAAAGAAGAGATGGAAAGAGATAGCCAAAAAAGGAAACAAGAATTATATATAAGATAGGAAGTATTGATGTACCATAAATATCTTATGAGAATATGATTATAGACTGAGAATAATAGAACTAACTAACTAACTAATTGAGTAATCAACTGATTAGTTTTTTTTCACTTACCCATCACGCAGACTGTGGGGATTTATTTTCCATTTTGGTTATCTCTCTTGGTGTTTTGGTTCTTTTCCTTCCTTCCTTCCTTCCTTCCTTCCTTCCTTCCTTCCTTCCTTCCTTCCTTCCTTTCTTATTTTCTTTCTCTCTTCTTCCTGTTCTTATCATTTGCTCTAGTGGTATAATTGTGACAATGTCTAGGTTATCCTCAATGAAGTTTTAATCATCTTCTAAAATCGTCACAGTATATGAAATAGACTTTTCTTTTTTCTTCTTTATTGATGAATTAATTAATTTATATACTTATTTGGTTTATTCATCTTTTTATCTATATATTCATTTATTTATCCTTTCTTTATTTACTAACGCATTTATGTAGGTATTTAGGTAGTAATTTATATGCATATTCGATTTATGACTTTTCAGACACAGAGAGAGAGAAGAGAGAGAGAGAGAGAGAGAGAGAGAGAGAGAGAGAGAGAGAGAGAACGAATAAGAATGCGAATAGTTTAGCATGGTTTAGGCTATTAAGGCCCATTCACAAAAAACAGACTATGGAGGAATGGGATGGGGGAACGTGGTAGTGGCGAGGGTGGGGGAGAAATAGAGTGAGGAGAGAGGTACATACACGAAACGTACGTGGAAACAACGTTGTCAACTTGGCCTATACAAACGTTCATCGTGACATGGATCCCACATCGTGGTATTAAATATATTTTGTAACTAGTCCCTGGACTGTCAATCACACATTGTAATAGTCCACTTCACAACTTTACAACACAATGGTCACGATGGGTCCTAGTGAGGATTTCCTTTCACAACATCTTTGCTCCAGGTAGAAGTGATGTGTTGAACTATGCCACAAACATGGAGGAGATTGACCACGTTCTTCCTTCTTTTCTCAATAGTTGCCATTATTTGTGTGTGAATGTTTTGTTGACATGATTCTGTGTGCTGCTGCACATAAGCTCCTGTAGTGAGCTAGCCACTGTCTGTGCCACATGTGCTTGATATTGTAACATTAGTTTTGTGCTCTGTGTCGGGTAAATGCTTCGATTTTGAATTACGTTCGCTTGTATTATTTTCCTGTTCATAGCCTTGAGTATTTTTTACACTAACAGTCATATGGAAATCTGTTTCTGCTAGGCACTTTTTCTCAGAGTCATCGCACACTATCACTAACTGTGTATTGGTACTACACAGTTTCATGTTGAGTTGCCCTTCATTGTTTTGAGCATCATACAAAGACTGGGCTACAGGGGCAGGTAAACGATGATCATTGTCAGCTACATGTTTATCTGTAGAACCATTTTTTGTCACTGTCAGCATCAGCACCATAGAGCAAACTGGGCAGACTTGGCAAAAATAAAGCAGATGGAGATGAAAAAGCTGCATTGCCGACCCATGGCTTCTTCTGTGTTTCCCAGTGTTATTCCTGATGACCTACAAGGGGCACTTTCCGCGATACACAGCATGGCCGCTGTGGTAGTAATGCGACAGGGAATAATCGGTTATAGTATTGAACCTCAAGACGACGACAATGTGGTTTCCTTTGCCTTCAATATTGAACGGGGATAGCGTCATGTTCTGCAGTGCTGAGTTAAGCATACTTTCCAAAGTTGAAGGGAGACTCATAACAGGCATACAAGAAGATTTGTGAAGGAAACAACTGAATATTTGAAGTAGCTGCTGGTTGGGGAGAAACAAAAGTGAACTTCAAAGGTATAAATTTCTCTAGACAGAATAGGTGTCTCTTAGCAGTGGGGTAAGACCTCCGTCTGAAAAAGGCACGCCTTCAGACGCCCACGCATCCAAAAGCTGCTGGTTCGAATCCCGGCAGACCAAAGAAAAAAAAATGTGAAAAAACTGTGAAGAATAGTTAAGTAGTTAGTTAGGCAGTAAGTAAGGTAGTTAGTTAGTTAGCCATTTAATTAGTTAGTTAGTGATAATAATTTGTTTTCTTTTTTTGTTTTCCTTCTACCAGACTACTAGTCGTAAAGAGCCTCTTTCTGTCTCTAACTTTCTAATTGTCTTTTTAAAAAGAAAAAAAGAAAGAAAAATGTATATGTACATAGATATATAAGAAAAGAAAAAGAAAAAATGAATAAACGAATAGAGTACAAAAAAGAAACAAAGAAGAGATGGAAAGAGATAGCCAAAAAAGGAAACAAGAATTATATATAAGATAGGAAGTATTGATGTACCATAAATATCTTATGAGAATATGATTATAGACTGAGAATAATAGAACTAACTAACTAACTAATTGAGTAATCAACTAATTAGTTTTTTTTCACTTACCCATCACGCAGACTGTGGGGATTTATTTTCCATTTTGGTTATCTCTCTTGGTGTTTTGGTTCTTTTCCTTCCTTCCTTCCTTCCTTCCTTCCTTCCTTCCTTCCTTCCTTCCTTTCTTATTTTCTTTCTCTCTTCTTCCTGTTCTTATCATTTGCTCTAGTGGTATAATTGTGACAATGTCTAGGTTATCCTCAATGAAGTTTTAATCATCTTCTAAAATCGTCACAGTATATGAAATAGACTTTTCTTTTTTCTTCTTTATTGATGAATTAATTAATTTATATACTTATTTGGTTTATTCATCTTTTTATCTATATATTCATTTATTTATCCTTTCTTTATTTACTAACGCATTTATGTAGGTATTTAGGTAGTAATTTATATGCGTATTCGATTTATGACTTTTCAGACACAGAGAGAGAGAGAGAGAGAGAGAGAGAGAGAGAGAGAGAGAGAGAGAGAGAGAGAGAGAACGAATAAGAATGCGAATAGTTTAGCATGGTTTAGGCTATTAAGGCCCATTCACAAAAACAGACTATGGAGGAATGGGATGGGGGAACGTGGTAGTGGCGAGGGTGGGGGAGAAATAGAGTGAGGAGAGAGGTACATACACGAAACGTACGTGGAAACAACGTTGTCAACTTGGCCTATACAAACGTTCATCGTGACATGGATCCCACATCGTGGTATTAAATATATTTTGTAACTAGTCCCTGGACTGTCAATCACACATTGTAATAGTCCACTTCACAACTTTACAACACAATGGTCACGATGGGTCCTAGTGAGGATTTCCTTTCACAACATCTTTGCTCCAGGTAGAAGTGATGTGTTGAACTATGCCACAAACATGGAGGAGATTGACCACGTTCTTCCTTCTTTTCTCAATAGTTGCCATTATTTGTGTGTGAATGTTTTGTTGACATGATTCTGTGTGCTGCTGCACATAAGCTCCTGTAGTGAGCTAGCCACTGTCTGTGCCACATGTGCTTGATATTGTAACATTAGTTTTGTGCTCTGTGTCGGGTAAATGCTTCGATTTTGAATTACGTTCGCTTGTATTATTTTCCTGTTCATAGCCTTGAGTATTTTTTACACTAACAGTCATATGGAAATCTGTTTCTGCTAGGCACTTTTTCTCAGAGTCATCGCACACTATCACTAACTGTGTATTGGTACTACACAGTTTCATGTTGAGTTGCCCTTCATTGTTTTGAGCATCATACAAAGACTGGGCTACAGGGGCAGGTAAACGATGATCATTGTCAGCTACATGTTTATCTGTAGAACCATTTTTTGTCACTGTCAGCATCAGCACCATAGAGCAAACTGGGCAGACTTGGCAAAAATAAAGCAGATGGAGATGAAAAAGCTGCATTGCCGACCCATGGCTTCTTCTGTGTTTCCCAGTGTTATTCCTGATGACCTACAAGGGGCACTTTCCGCGATACACAGCATGGACGCTTGGTAGTAATGCGACAGGGAATAATCGGTTATAGTATTGAACCTGAAGACGACGACAATGTGGTTTCCTTTGCCTTCAATATTGAACGGGGATAGCGTCATGTTCTGCAGTGCTGAGTTAAGCATACTTTCCAAAGTTGAAGGGAGACTCATAACAGGCATACAAGAAGACTTGTGAAGGAAACAACTGAATATTTGAAGTAGCTGCTGGTTGGGGAGAAACAAAAGTGAACTTCAAAGGTATAAATTTCTCTAGACACAATAGGTGTCTCTTAGCAGTGGGGTAAGACATCCGTCTGAAAAAGGCACGCCTTCAGACGCCCACGCATCCAAAAGCTGCGGGTTCGAATCCCGGCAGAACAAAGAAAAAAAATGTGAAAAAACTGTGAAGAATAGTTAAGTAGTTAGTTAGTCAGTAATGTAGTTAGGCAGTAAGTAAGGTAGTTAGCTAGTTAGCCATTTAATTAGTTAGTTAGTGATAATAATTTCTTTTCTTTTTTTTGTTTTCCTACTACCAGACTACTAGTCGTAAAGAGCCTCTTTCTGTCTCTAACTTTCTAATTGTCTTTTTTAAAAGAAAAAAAGAAAGAAAAATGTATATGTACAAGATATATAAGAAAATAAAAAGAAGAAATGAATAAACGAATAGAGTACAAAAAAGAAACAAAGAAGAGATGGAAAGAGATAGCCAAAAAAGGAAACAAGAATTATATATAAGATAGGAAGTATTGATGTACCATAAATATCTTATGAGAATATGATTATAGACTGAGAATAATAGAACTAACTATCTAACTAATTGAGTAATCAACTAATTAGTTTTTTTCACTCACCCATCACGCAGACTGTGGGGATTTATTTTCCATTTTGGTTATCTCTCTTGGTGTTTTGGTTCTTTTCCTTCCTTCCTTCCTTCTTCCTTCCTTCCTTCCTCCCTTATTTGCTTTCTCTCTTCTTCCTGTTCTTATCATTTGCTCTAGTGGTATAATTGTGACAACGTCTAGGTTATCCTCAATGAAGTTTTAATCATCTTCTAAAATCGTCACGGTATATGAAATAGACTTTTCTTTTTTCTTCCTTATTGATTAATTAATTTTATATATTTATTTGGTTTATTCATCTTTTTATCTATATATTCATTTATTTATCCTTTCTTTATTTACTAACGCATTTATGTAGGTATTTAGGTAGTAATTTATATGCGTATTCGATTTATGACTTTTCAGACAGAGAGAGAGAGAGAGAGAGAGAGAGAGAGAGAGAGAGAGAGAGAGAGAGAGAGAGAACGAATAAGAATGCGAATAGTTTAGCATGGTTTAGGCTATTAAGGCCCATTCACAAAAACAGACTATGGAGGAATGGGATGGGGGAACGTGGTAGTGGCGAGGGTGGGGGAGAAATAGAGTGAGGAGAGAGGTACATACACGAAACGTACGTGGAAACAACGTTGTCAACTTGGCCTATACAAACGTTCATCGTGACATGGATCCCACATCGTGGTATTAAATATATTTTGTAACTAGTCCCTGGACTGTCAATCACACATTGTAATAGTCCACTTCACAACTTTACAACACAATGGTCACGATGGGTCCTAGTGAGGATTTCCTTTCACAACATCTTTGCTCCAGGTAGAAGTGATGTGTTGAACTATGCCACAAACATGGAGGGGATTGACCACGTTCTTCCTTCTTTTCTCAATAGTTGCCATTATTTGTGTGTGAATGTTTTGTTGACATGTTTCTGTGTGCTGCTGCACATAAGCTCCTGTAGTGAGCTAGCCACTGTCTGTGCCACATGTGCTTGATATTGTAACGTTTTTTTTTTGTTTTGTTTTTTCACCTATGGTGTGAACAGATCACACTTCACATTTTATTTCATCGTCAAAAGATACAATTCTTCCTCTTAGATTTATTTACGTCAAATAATTATTCACACATACAAAAAAACTTGCAGCAAATACTTTGTCGTCCTAAAACCTTTTAGCGAAAGCCTTCGAATCAGTAACTCATGGCGCCATTAGAGCATTTCTTTACAGTGATTTTGATCAAAAGTTAATGCTGAAAGCATTTCTTATTCTATTCCAGGGGTATTCTGTGTTTTTAAGCATAATGATGTCACACACTATTAATTTTTTTTTTTTTTTTTTTTTTTTTTTTTTTGGGCTCCAACCAGAGCGCGTGCAATTCCCACAGTGATCACTTATTTTGAATTTCTATTTCACCACTTTTTCTTCTCCCTCATCCTTTCCCTCTCCCCCTCCCTTCCTGCCTCTCTCTCTCTCTCTCTCTCGCTCTCTCTCCCTCTCTCTCCCTCCCTCCCCCCTCTCTCTCTCTTTCCATCTCCCCCTCCCCCCGTCTCTCGCTCCCACCCCTCCCCTCACCCCCCTCTCTCCTCATCTCCCCTACCTCTCTCTCTTTCGCTCCAACTCCCCCCTCCCCCACACTCCACTTCCTCTCTCTCTCACCCTCTCCCTTCCTCGCTCCTTTCCCCTCTTTCCCCATCTTTGTTAGGGTGGTAATTTTCTCAGTTTCGTTTATTTGTTAATTTTCTCTCCCTCTCCAACCCCCTCCTCCCCCCTCCCCCCACTATCTCCCCTCTCTCTCCCATTCCCTCTCGATCACCTCTTCTCTCTCATCCTCTTTTCACCTCTCTCCCACCTTCTTCTCATCTCCCTCTCTCCACCTCTGACTGTCTCTCTCGCTTATTTTCTACCACCACTTTTCCTTATCTTACTGTCTTCTACTCAAATAGGGGCACGGAGAAACAAGGAGTCGGCAAAGGGCACATCAAACAATCAACCAGAATCAATGTGTAAATATTGCATGCGCTCCAGTTATTCCTCCTCTGCCCCCACAGTCGGGGTCCTCCTCCTCCTATTTTTTCCCCTCTCTCTCTCTCTTTTTTTTTTTTTTTTTTTTAATCATTTCTTTCCTTTTTGTAGGCAACAGTTTATCACTTGAACATTCTGATAGGTACATATACGATGACATATTTCACCATTGACTTTCGAGTTTTCTCAAATCCAGCTCTTTTTCATACATGAACTGAATGTGAATAGGAGTACCATATCGAAATCTTCCAACGCACATCTTAGCTATAAGAATAAGGTGATTGATATATCTAATCATTTTTTGCGTATAGCCACTCTTTTCCGTCATTCCAAGTAAAGCTTCAGTTCTGGCCACCACCATGTGAACATTAAACTTCTGCAAAATAGTATTTTCTACACATGACCAAACAGGTTTGATTTTATAACAGTCAAAGAAGAAGTGCTCAACAAAATCCACTTCACCCTTGCAATAGGTACATTTATTATCAGTAGCTAGGCCCATTTTAAACAGCAGTATGTTTGTCGGATAAATATTATGTAAGATCTTCCAATGTAACTCTCTAAGTCTGCTTTCGGAGGTTGCTTTTATGGCTAAACTCCAATAATTTTCATCCAAAGTGATTCCGAATTTATTGTGCCAAAATTTTTCACAAGAGGGGGTACTGTATAGATCTTGAGTTAAATGAATGCGAAACATCTTTGCTGTTCTCAAGGAGTTGTCATTGAAACTAACATATTCTTCCTTATGTTCATCAAAAACATAACCTGGATTGGCCCTTAGAAATGATGATACAGCCAGATAAACCACCATCTACTGCATGTAAAGTTCAGCGGAAGACCCTAAGATTTCTTCGACCTCTCTAAATGTTAAGAGTAAGTTAGTTCGTAGCATATCGTGTATGTGCGTTATACCTTTTTTTGCCCACTTCTTGAAATATATCACTTGACCCTGGTAAGTGATATTGCCATTATTCCAAAGGCATTCCATGCGATGGTTTTTTGAGGTATGTATTTTGTTATTCAAAAGCCACGTTTTTAGTAGTTCCCGCCAAAAAGTTGATGGAATGTCCTCCAAACCTTTAAATTTTTTTATCCCAACAGTTGAATTTAAAAAAGAAAAATCTTTTCCAAAAGTTGAAAAGTATGCCCTTGGAATCCAGGACCATTTGCAGTCAGCTAAGGCCTCAGACAACCTGACCAGCCATTCACATTGAAATGACTGCTGCAACACCCTCATATCAGTCATATTTAAACCCCCCTTTGAGAAGTCGTTTATAACTACATGTCTTTTCACTTTTTCAAAAGCTTTTCGATTGCAGTGTTTCTTTCTCCACAGAAATCGAAATAACAGCGTGTTCATTTCCGATAAGACTTTTTCTGGTAATGAAATTACTTTCATTACATATATCAACTGTGATACTAAAAAGCTTTTTATGACACAGATTTTGCCCAAATTACTTAAATTGCGTTTTTCCCAAACAAAAATAGTTCGTTTAATTATGCTTGTTCTTTCTGTCCAGTTCTTCTCAATCTCTGAAGCAGGGCAGAGATTGGAAAAGTATATACCTAAAATTTTGATATCTTTAGCCCATCGCAAACCAAATCCTTCCGTTTTGTTGTCCTTATACTGCCCAAGCCACATGGCTTCTGACTTTGTTCTGTTAATAGATAGACCAGACAATAGTTTAAAAGCATCCAATATTTTAAGTGCTGTTACTATATCGTTTTTGTCTTTCAGAAGTAAAGTCACGTCGTCCGCGTACAATAAGGTTTTCACAATTCTTCTAATATGTTCAGTACCAGACAAATCATCAATATAAATACCTTTTATACCCTTATCATGTCGAAGTCTAATAGCAAGTAATTCTATGGCTATGACAAAGGCAAGGGGAGAAAAGGGACACCCCTGTCGGATGCCACACTTTACATCAAAATCTTCTGATATCCAGCCATTATATCCAACTCTACTTCGGGTGTTAGCCATTAAAACACCTACCCACTTGACAAACTGAGCCCCGAAGCCGAATCGTTTAAAAGCAGTTATCATGAATTTCTTGGAAATACTGTCAAAGGCTTTTGTAAAATCTAAAGCTAGTAATACCCCTGGTTTATTCTTTATCCTCAAGTATTCTATTATATCATCAATAAGTCTGAGGTTATATGCAATACTACGGCCTTTAATATAGCCTACTTGGTCCTCATTGACTATTAGTGGGATGACGTTATTAATTCGATGTGCAAGGCACTTGGCTAGTATCTTGTAGTCCGTGTTGGTAAGAGAAATTGGCCTCCAATTTGAGAGCTTGCTTTTTGAAAGATCTTTCCCTTTATGAATAAGCGTAATAAGGGCAGTTGATTGGCTAAAAGTCAATGCACCTTTTTCAAAAGAAGTATTAAATGCATTCACCAGATAGGTACTCAACCTCCCCCAAAATACCTTCATAAATTCTGTGGTTAATCCATCTAACCCTGGAGAAGAACCGTTTTTCATGCTCTTCAACGCACTTGCTAGTTCTTCACAAGTGATTTTACCCTCACAACTTGCTATCTGTTCATCATTCAGGCGAGGTACATCACAGCCATTTAAAAATAACTCAACTTCCTCTTCAACAGTCTCACTGTTATTCTTATGACTATATAACTGTTTAAAATACTCTTTCTGGGCATTAAGAATTTGAAACTGATCGGTGACTACCTGACCATTCTCAAGTTCTAGTTTTGGCATAAGTTTATCGTTAGCTCTAGATTTTTCGAGGTTTAAGAAGAACTTAGTATTTTTGTCACCTTTTTCTATCCAGTTCATCCTAGAGCGTACTTTGTGTTTTTTCTTGTTCAAATAAATCATACTGCAGCCTAAGCTGTTCACGTTTTTTAATAGCCTCCAAATTGTGCGGATCTTTTGCAAGCAAAGAATCAAAACGCTGTAAATCAGCCTGTAGACTCGTGAGTTTGTTCTTTCTATTTACTGCTCTTTGTTTACTGTATTGTAAGGTTTCCTTTTTAAGTTCTAATTTAAGCAGCTCCCATTTCATATCGTGTGTTAAATTTGCATTGGCTGTATCCAAGTCAAAGGTTTCAATTACTCTATTGATCTTATCAATGTATTGCTTTTCTTTTAATAGTGCATTATTAACTTTCCAGTAGCTTGGTCCACGCTCTACATTACAACTCTTCAAAGTTACATATACACCCCTATGGTCAGAATGGGGAAAGGGAATAATGTTACATTCAAGCACAGCATCAATAACATTCTTATTCAGTAATATGTAGTCTAAACGTCTTGCAATAAAGACGCCTTTCACCACACGAGACCAGGTAAATTCTTTTTCGTCGATGTTGAACAGTCGCCAGGCATCATATAGATCACAGGATTCTGCTAAATTCTGAAAGCTTTTAACAACACTCTCGGGGTGCTTTTCACCAGAGATGATATCCAATTCATTATCCATTACTGTATTGAGGTCACCACAGACTACTAGTTTTTCACAATCAAAATTATTCAAAGTATTAACAGTGGTGTTTAAAAAATTTTCTACTTCGCGTGTTCCGTTTGGAGCATAGACATTACAGATATAAATTTCATCCCCAGTACATATCACCTTTACTATAATGCAACGTTCGCTCGAGTATTCAACTTCCCATTCGTATGGGAACTGTTACGAAACAAGATCAACTGACCTTTACTTCTAGCTGATCCTTCGGCATACACCAGATCCCGCCCCATTCCTTCCTCCATGAACCTATTACAGCTTCAGTAACGTATGTTTCTTGCAAACAAATGACATCGTAATTATTTTCTTTAAATTTTCTAAACAGCGTTTTTCTTTTACTATTACTTCTTAGTCCATTACCATTCAATGACATAATACTGAATGTAGCCATCAGGGCAGTCTTAAAGCAGAACAATGGTCAAACATGAGGGGACAGAGTGTAGATAAATCATTCCCATATGCTAGCGACGTCATCCTGGTCGCTGAGCTCATGGTCGCCATCAGAGACGCCCTCTGCCGTCCTGGAATGCTTCGCTGGTCTAGCGGATCTGTGGTAGTGCTCTCTGTCTCTTTCCACTGAGCGACGTCGTTCGCTACTGTCCGAACGAGAGCGATGATCGCTGACACTGCTGAAGCCGACCAGAGTGCTCTGACGCTCCGCTCTCCTCCCTCTCTCCTGCCCTGCCCACTCTTAGACTTCGGGGCTTCGCTGACTGTTGGCGGCGCCATGGGAGTCGAGCTGACTGGCTCCGAAGTGAACGATGATGGGGGAGGGTCAGTGGCTGTCTTGGAGGGGGGAGGGTCAGAGGCTGTCTTGGAGGGGGAGGGTCAATGGCTGTCTTGGAAGAGGAAGGGACATCAGCAGACTCGGAAATGGCTAGCTGGCATTCCCTGTCCCTCTTTTGTGTCCAGGCCTCTTGCACACCCGGCACACCACCTCCTTCTGACAAACAGATCTATGATGGCCAGACGTAAGGCAGTTAGAGCATATGGGGGTAGTTTTGACTTGCTTCTGTTCTTTGTGGAATAACCGTGCTGTGAATATATTCACTTTCACTGATCTGTCTAATGGTTTTGCCGGTACCGTAATGAATACGAACCTCCGCCCAGTCAGAACTGAGTAAGCTTATTACTGGTCTCTTGCACG
>JAMYXO010005673.1:0-15013 GCA_033310375.1 Conus canariensis
GGAAAAGAAGAGAGAAGAGAGAGAGAAGAGAGACAGAGACAGAGACAGAGACAGAGAACAGAGACAAGACAGAAAATTTTAAAGTAAAAGGCAAAACGAAAATGTAAACAAATTTTTCCAAAATTTTCGGGGGGATCCCCCTTTTTCAAGAATACAACATAATCGCTAATCTCTCTCTCTCTTCCCTTTCCCCCCCACCCCCCTCTCTCCCCCCTCTCTTTCTCTCCTTTCTCTCCCCCTCCCTTTGATTTGACACGAACGACAGGGCGCCCATGTTAACGCCAATCGTCACCCCTTCCCAAATTTTTTGTCCCCAGGGGCGATAGATTGGACTTCAACACCAGATAAACCTTAAAGAGAAACATCATGACGAAAAAGGAAATTTGAGCAGATAGAAAAACACAGCTCACAGCAAACTGTTTTTTGAATTTGGGAGTATTTCTAGTCCTATGGCGGGTAAAAAAAATCGCACCCCTGTAACTCCAGGGTATTGGGCCAGTTCTTTTCAATTTTGGTGTGAGGGTTTATTGTAGCAATTCCTTTTGTGATATCACTTCTGACAGGCACCTCTCGCACCACTTTTTTATCTAGAAAAAAAAAAACACCTAAATAAAAACAATAAAAACACTCAAAAGTCTGTGTTCCATTGAATAGCTTTAGAAGGGGCCCCATACCAGCGTAGAACTTTTCAAAAATCCTTTTAAATTCTATTGGTCCCGGCTATCCTGATGGGAATACAGGCCCACGAAATAAAAAAAAAAGACGTGAAAATACATTAAACATGAAAAAAAAAAAAAGACCCGTTTGTCTGAAAAATTGCAAGAAGCACAAAAATATTCTAATAAACAGTAACCAAATTTACGTTTTCCAAAGCGGGTCAGGCCCATTTTTGCAACCACTACACACTATTTTTAAAAAGCAAATACACCCTTAAACATAAAATAAAAAAGAATATTAAAATATGAAATTGACATAAAACTGACCCTAGTCCCTTTGCAGACCACTGGGACTTCTACTTAAAAAAAGATGCTTTAAACATATAAAAAAGGGGGTGAACTCGGGAAAATTATTAAATTTACATAAAAACTGACCACTGGTAAAATCTTGTTACCCCCAAAAACTATATTTTAAACTGTACAGAACTTTTATAACACACCAATTGCGTGAAATAGGAAAACGTGAAATTTTCATGAAGCTGACCCTGGTTTTTGGCACGACCCTATTTCGGGTTTGAAATTTATAAAATTACCAAAGAGCAAACCACCCTAAGTATGAACATTTGACTTTACAAAAACTGAAAAATTTTTGGCACCCCCCATTCGATAGGGAATATTGGCGGGTAACGTTTATGGCCAAATGTTTAATCCCATGTCCATATAAACTTACCAAAATAACATAACAACATTTGTGTTGTTTGCCTACTTTCCAGCGTGAATTATATTATTTGGATTTGATAACTAGTTGATAAAAAAAATTGACACTTGCATGTTTTTTTTTTTCTGATTGATTATGCTCTCTAAAAATTTTTCAATGTGACCTTCAATGAAAAACAACAATAAACCCTGTCTCATTCCATCACTTTTTATTAATTTTTTTATCATTTGGCTCTTAGTTTTGGGTGTTCAGGAAAGACAAAAAAACTAAAAAAACGAAATTGAAAAATGAATAAGTAAAAAAAATAGGGGCACTTCCCCCACACTTTCCCGGGGCCCTCATACTTTTTCCTCACAGGAGAAATGCGAAAGTGGGGGACCACACTTCTCTCAAAACCCGCGTTTCTTCCGTGAGAGAAAGTGAGCCCCCCACACTTTCTCCTAAAGTGAAGGAAAGGGTAAGAGTAAAACTGTGGCCCAAACACAACTTACTGAAAGCAAGGTAAGTTGGCGACAAATTGGGCCAAGGGGGCGACAGTTTGGCAGTGAAGTGCGACCCAATCAGTCGCCCTCAAAAACTTAGAAGGGCAAACAGATTGTCGGTTTGAGGCCAGTCGCGCCGGAAACGAAAAATTGGGCCTGGTTTTGAGGCCCAACTGTCGCCGGGCGACAAATTGGGCAGGGGCACATTGGCGTTAAAAAAGCGCCATTTTTTTTCAGCGGGGGCCGTTATTTTCTATTTTCCTGTGCAACCCCCTTTTGCTGGATTTTTCCAGCGACTGCGGAACAGCCCTAAACGCCCTTGGGACTGAAAACGTGTTTCAAGTTGGAAAAATTACTGGGGGGGGGCAACAACACTGTGGCCCGTTCTGCGACTGAAGCCGGTCGGGCCCAATGAAACAAAAATGGCGGATCCTGTCCCAAACCGGGAACGCAAGTTCATACAAGGAAAACCCCCCCCCCCCCCCCCCCCCGAGCCAGGTGCTACGGATCAAAGAGAACGAAGCAGCAGAACAGGGGACAAAACAGGTTAGCTGGTCTCGGTACCACTTGTACGCAATGAACGGCGGTGCCTGGCACCAAATCAGATAACACAGACACGCACAGAAGGGGAAGAACACAAAAGCCGACTCGCGGATCCGACTCGCGATGATGATACACGTCCATATCCAGGATACGCTTCTAATTTGTATTCCGATCTGTCGAAGTGAACATCGGGGACCCAGAAACCACCCGCGGATATCGACACAAGTCTAAACAAGCAAAAAAAATTGTCGCGGGTTTTGACACGGGGGGGTGGTTAAGGTTATGTCGAAAACTCTGACTGACGACGGGTCAGAGGGATTGGAAACCACCCCGAAATCAAGCTTTCGGAAGGTCGTGTTCCCAAACGCAGATGGGTCTGCTGCTGTGTGAATCAAACGATGTCGTTCTGGAATTTCTGGTTTGTTCAAGGGGAAAAAAAAACACATGTCATCAGGGGGAATGTTTAAAACTACCTACCTTCGAAAGGGAAGACGCATGGGGCAACACAAAGCAGCAGAGACCCGGGCATGCCTAGGGACGGCTGACGCCTCCACGGATTGACCATTTTTTTAAACCTGGGTGACCGTCGTCTACAAACTGACAAATACCAGTGACATTTCCCCGTTTTCGTTTTTGTCATGAAAAGTGAAAAAAAATACATTGCTGGGGTTTCCCCATGTCAATGAAATCGAAATCAGTCGCGTTTTGTTGCACATCGAGCCGATTTGTTTAATGGCTTTACAGCCATAGCATTAAACTTCGTTCGTTCGTTTCTTTCCCCCCCTTTTTTCTCTCTCTCTCCTTTCTTCTCTCACTCTCTCTCTTCTCCTCCCCTCTTATATAAAATAAAATATATATATATATTTTTGTGTGTGGTGTGTGGTGTTTTTGTGTGGGGGAAATCCAACCGCCCGCTTTAGGTAACATGCATTTGGCAAGGGGGGGATACCCTGTGCTTCGGCTATAGTAGTAAAAAACCAGCAATATGATACTACAACCCCACAACTGCTTCAACAACTAGGGGGGGCTCCCCAATTTTACTACTTCTACGCTACTACCGGGTCTAACTTACAAAACTACAAAATTTTACTCCCCAAAACTACTACCCAACAACAACAAAACATCACATTTGGGTTTTATTGTTTACATTCTCCATCTTCTTCTTACATTTTTATCGTGACACTGTTATGAAGAGACAGATATCTGCAGCGGTTGGGGTGGATCCAGGATTACACCCCTTTAGTAACTTTTTTTTCAAGGAGGGAGAGAGGTGCATGGATGGGGTTGAATGTAGAGGAAATGGGGTTTTTATGAAAGGTTACAAAAAGCGGAACTCTCCTGGAACAGTGCTGAATTTGGGGAGCAGAGTTTTTCAATTTCATTTCAATCTGTTCTTTTTTTCTTTAATTGAAAGAATGCTTCGTAGCCATAATGCAAGTAAGGATTTCCTGTTTTAATAGCTATACCCTCTTAAAATCCCCGCAAGCATTAAATTTTTAAAAAAATAATTTTTTCAAAAATAAATTAAAAGGGGGCTGCCAGATGACCAGGGCAAACACAAAGGAGGGGTTTTGGTTTTTTTTTTCTTTTGGGGGGGGCCCCAAAAAACAAAAAAGGGGTTTGAATTTAAAAAAACCCCCGGAACGGCCCGGCCCCAAAAAAAAAGACAAGGGGTAGGACGGGAAAAATTGGGGGAAAAAGGGGTTGGGAGGGGGGGGGTATAAAAAGAAAAACCCAAAAGGAAATAATTAACATTTAAATTTGAAAAGGGGCTTTTTTTCCTTTTTTGAACAAAATTTTCCCTTAGGGGTTGCCCCCCGGGGTTTTTTTTTTCAGGAAACCTGGGTTTTTGAGGGCGTCCTCAGGTAAGGGGGTTTTTGGGGGGAAGGGGGTTTTCTAAAAAAGGAAAAACATGAAAAAATATAATTTGGTAGATATTCAATAGGGGTTAAAAGGTGAAAAATTTTTTTTTAAATGGGAAAAAAACCCAAAGGGGGTTAATGGGTTTAAAAAACCAGCCAAGGCCGGGAAAAGGGGGGGGGAAAGTTATATAAAAAAAAAACTTGCGGTTTTGTAAGTTTTTGAAAGAGAAAAAAGGGGGTTTTTTAAATATGCCCCCAAAAAAAAAGGGGGTTTTTTTTTGGATCACAAAAAGAAAAAAACCCAAAAAAGGGTGCAGAAAATTTTAAATTTTCCTGTTTTTTTGGGTTTTTTTCCCAAAGAAAAAACCATGAAAAAAATTTTGGCATTTTGCTAAAAAACGAATACGAAAACAATACCCCCAAAAAAAAAAAAGGGGGAAGGGGGCCCAAAAAGGGGAGGGTGCCAAATTTTTTTCCCGGGGCCCAAAAATTTCCAAAAAAAAAAAAAACCCATTTTTTGTTTAAAAGGGGAAAACCCCCCGTATTTGGGGGGGTTTTGGGTGAAAAATCCCCAAAAAAAGGGAAACCAAAGGGGAAAAAGGGGGGGGGGGGGGCCCCCCTTTTTTTTAGCGTTTGCCCCCTTTTTTTTGGGGGGGTTTACCTTTTATTCCTTTTTAAAAAAAAGGGGGGTAAAAACCCCCAAATTTAAAAAATTTTGGGGTTGAATGGGAAAGGAAGTGGCTGGAATGGGGGGGGGGGAAAGGGGGCCCCAAAAGGGGGGAAAAAAAGGGGGGGGCGGGAGGGGAAAAAAAAGGGGTGGAAGAAAAATTTAAAAGGGGGTTGGGAAAGAAAAGTTTGGGTAATAAAAAATGAAAAACAAAAGGGATCCGAATATCTATTTTAGTAAAAATGGGGGGTTGGGGGGGGGGTTTATTAAAGGGGAAAAAATGGGTAAGGTTTTTTTTTGAAAAAAAGGGGTCCCCGCGGCCCATTTTGTACGGGTTTACTCGGAAAAAAAATAAATGGTTTTAAAATTTTTTGGGGGAGGGGGGGCCTTTCCCAGGGGTTTTTTGTTTAAAAAATTTGGGGAAGAAAGACAGAAGGCCGGGCCCATGGTTTTTTAAAAAAAATAATTAAAGCGGTCGATGAAAAACCGAATTTTAAACGAAGGGTTTGCTTTGGGGTTTGGGGAAAGTAGTTTGGGGGCGTTGCCCCGTTAAGTGAATTCCCCCAATTTTAAGGGGTTTATTGGACGTACTTTTTTCAAACGTAAACTTTTTTTGGGGTTTTTGTTATTAAAATTTTTCAGGGGTGGGAACTGTTAACCCAAAATTTTGTTTGTAACAAAACTTTTTTTAAAAAAAAATTTTTTTTTTTTTCTTTTCCCCAAAAAAAACCCTTTCCCCCCGCGTTGGGGCCCTTGATGCTTTTTTTTCAGGTTAAAAAACAGCCAAGTAGGGCCCTGCACACCGGAAACATTTTTTTCCCTTGCCCAAAGTTTTTTTTTTTCGGGAACACCAGGTATTTTCCAGGGAAAAAAAAAAGGTATAAACAAAAACAAAAAATTTTTTTTCCAAATAAACTGTTTAAAGGGGGGGGGGGGGGGAAAGGGGGCCGGGGAAAAAAGAAAAACCCGAAAAATTTTTCCCAAAGCAAAACAAATGCCTAACCCCATACCCCAACCCCTGGGGGGGGTGGGGGTAAAATTTGGAATTTTTGCCAGCATTCAAACCAACGCACGGGGGGAGGAAAAAGGGAAAGAGGGGGAAAAAAAGGGGGGGGGAGGGGGGGGGGGGGGGTTTTTTCATCCTTTTAATAAATTTCCACTTCAAAAAATTTTTTTTAATCCTCAAAACCCCCCCCCAAAAACCGGTCCCCCCCAAAAACCCCCCAAAAAAAAACCCCAAAAAAAAAAAAAGGGGGGAAAAAAACAGAATTTTTAAAATTTTTTTTTGCTGTTGTTTTTTTTTCTTTTTTGGCTTTTTTCCTTTTTTTTTGGGAAATTTTTCTTTTTTTTTTCCCCTTTCAAAAAAAAAACCCCCCCAAAAAACAAAAAAACCCCCCCCCCCCCCCCCCGGGGGGGGGGGGGGGGGCCCCCGGGGGCCCCCGGGGGGAACCCCCGGGGGGGGGGACCCGGGGGGGGCCCCCCCAAAAACCCCAAAACCCCCAAAAACCCCCCCCAAAAAAAAAACCCCCCCCCCCGGGGGGGGGGGGTAAAAGGGGGGGGGGGGGGGGGGGGGGAAAACGTTTAAAACGTAAAAACCCAAAAGGCCCTTTTCCGAAAAGGGGGGGGGAAATTTTTCGGGGCCCGCCCCCCGGGGGAAAGGTTTTTTGTAGGGCCCAAAGGGGAAAAAAGGGTTTTCCCCCCCCGGGGGGGGGGGGGGGGGGGGGGGGGGGAAAAGGGGGCCAAAACCCCTGCTAAAGCTTGTTTGGTACCCTTTTAAAAATAAAGAATGTTTGGGGCATGTTTTTAAAAAAAAAAAAAAAGGGGGTTTTCCCCCCCCCGGGTTTGAAAAAAGGGGGGGGGGGGGGGCCGGCCCCCCCTTTTTTGGTTTTTGCCCTTTTTTTCGAGGGTTTTTTTTTTTGGGGGGGGCCCCCCAAAAAAGGGGGCCCCCGGGTTTTTAAAAGGGGGCATGGGGAAAAAAAGGGGGGAAAAAAAGGTTTTTTTAAATTTTTTTGTTTTTTTGGGGGGGGGGGGGTTTCGCCCCCCGTTTTTTTGTTTTGGGGGGGGGGGGGGGTTCCCCGGGGGGGGTTTTGGTAGGGGTTTTTTGGGAAGGGGGGGTGGGCGGGGGTTTTTTTTGGGGTTGGGGGGGAGGGCGGAAAGGGGGCCCGGGGGCTTTTTTGGGGGGGGGAAAAAGGGGGGGGGGGGGGGGGGGTTGAAAATTTTTTTTGGTGTTTGAGTTTCACAAATTTTTTGTTTGGGGGGGGTTTTGGGTGGGGGGGGTTTTGTTTTTGGTGGGGTTTAAAAACCCCGGGGGGGGGGATGGTGTTTTTTTGGGGGGTTTTTTTTATTTTTTTTTTTCCCTTTTTTTTTAAAAAAAAAACCCCCCCCAACAAAAAACCCCCCCCAAAAAAAACACAGGGGAAAACACAAAACACAACACCCCCCCCGGGGGGGGGGGGTGGGGGGGTTTTTTTTTTTTTGGGGTGGTTTGGTGGGGGGTGGGTTTTGGGGGGGGGGGTTGTTGTTGGGGGGGGGGGGGCCCTTTTCAGTTGGGTGGGGTAGGTGGGGGTTTTGGGGGTGTGTGGGGTTGGGGTTTTTTCTTCCCCTCCCCCCTCCCCTCCCTTTGGGGGGGTGGGTGTGGGGGGGTTTGTTGTTGTGGGGGTTCGTGGGGGGGCGGGGGGGGGGGGGGGGGGGGGGGGGGGGGGGGTGGGGGGGGGAGGGGGGGGGGGGTTTCTTGGGGTTTTTTGGGGGGGCCGAACACATTCAACCATTTTTTTTTTGTGGGGAAATCGAAGCGGGCCCCCCCATCGTTTTTTTTGGGGGGGGGTTTTATTTTTTTGTTTGGGGTTTGGGGGGGTTTTGGGTGGGTTTTTGGGTGTTTTGGTTTTGGGTTTTGGGGTTTGGTGGTGTTGTTTTTGGGTGGGGGAGGGTGGTTTTTGGTTTTTGGGGTTTTTTTTTATTTTCTGGGTTTTATTTATTAGGTGGGGGTTTTTTTGGGGGAAAAAAATTTTGGGGGGGGGGGAAAATTGTTTTTGTTTTTGAAATTATTTGGGGGGAAAAGTTTTTTTGGGGTTTTTTTTCCTTTTTGGGGGGTTTTGGGGACCCTTTGGGGGGCGGACAAAAAGGGGGGCTTTTAAAGGAGCGTTAAAGTGAAACCGTATTTTTTTTTCCGGAAACCTTGGGTTTTTTTCAAAACCAAATTTTTTTGGGGGGGGGTAAACCAATTTTTTTAAAATTATGACAGGTGGCGTTAAATTTTCTTCCCTGGGGGGGGACTAAAAAGCGTTGTTTGAAAGAAAAAGGGTAAGGCCGGGGGAAAAAGGGCAATTTTAAAGAAGGTCGAAATGGTGGCCAGTCAGGGTAAAAGGGGCAGGGCGGGGGTTCACTATGCTGCGTAAAAGAGCGATAATTGCAAGTGGCAACGTGGACATATTCATATATACCAATTAATTTGTATAGGTAATTAAATTTTTTGCTTTACTGTGTTCCAACACTATCAATGAAAAGGAAGACTTTAAACTATCATTACCTAATTTTGATTTGGGATATCGATTTATTTGTAATCACTATCTTTCAAACAGCATAATGAACGAAATCTTTTTTGTCCCTCAAGGTAAGGGGCACAGACGATGAGGTCATTTTGTATTTGTTTTTCCCAGTTTGAAAACCTAGAGACCATCTTAAAACGGGGGACTGAAGGCAGAAAATGAACAAAAAAAAAAAGAGAGGGGTTTTTTTACCGAAAAGGGGCAAGACAAACAAAGTACAGGGCAAGACACTATGTCTTGCCTGTATTTGTTTTTTCTATGTCCTTGCGGTAAACAACCCCCTCTCTTTTTTAAAAATTTTTTTTAGAGACCACTAATCTGAATTAAGTACAAACTATCTCTCATTGGTTTTGTCATCTAAGAGTAAGATATTGTCAAATTTTACTTTTACTTATAAAAGCATTTCAAATTCATCTCAATGTTACCATAGCTTTTATTCACTTTCCCAATTTTTTCACCCATTTTCTTTTTTCGTCCTTTTGACGGGGAACATTTTCTTTATACTTTCTCTCTCTCTCTCTCTCTCTCTCTCCTCTCCTCTCCCCTCTCTCCCTCTCTCTCTCTCTCCTCTCTCTCCGTGTGTATTTGGAGTTTTCCCCACCAGCTTTTGTTTTGTATTAAAATTGTTAAAGTGACCGCTTTGTGTTGTGTGTGTGTGTGTGTGTGTGTGTTGTGTGTGTTGGGGTGTTGTGTGTGTGTTTGTTATTTCTAATAATTGCTTGTGAGAACACATTTTTTGGGTATTAATCCTTTTTTTTCATATTTCTTGCAAATCTGTGACTAGTAAACTTTTGTACACTTCTTGATTAACTTATATCACGAAGATCAGCAAAAAAAATCCACCGTTTTTTTTTTTCCGCCCCCCCCCCCCCCTTTCCCCTCATTAACAAAAAATTGATTAGCTCTCTCTCTCCCCTCCCTCTCTCTCTCTCCTCTCCCCTCTCTCTCTCTCCTCTCTCTGTGGACCGGAAGATACCCTTTAATATAGATACACATATCTAGTCTTCGATACTGGTTTTCTCTGCAAAAAATGGACATAATACGTTTACCCCCCAAAGCATATGTAAAAAGCAAAATTTCAGCACAAAAGGCTGAAGCAAAAGACAGCAAAATTTAATAACGGGGTGTCACTATTAAAGCATGTTTTGACAATATGGTTTTTTTCGGGGGTGTACATAAATGGAAGATTTGGGAAAAAAATAAACTTCTTTAAATATTAAAACAAAAACGATAACTGTTTTCAACAGACAAGGGGAAACCCAAAAAGGATGTGACAAAAAAATTCTATTGCCTTTCAAAATTTCCTCCCACCGGAACAATACCTCAAAAATTTCCATTAAAAAGTTTTAATCAGCCTCACCGGATTCAGATTAGCATAAATGATTTTAAAAATAAATAACCTCAGGAAAAATGTTCTGAGGATATGCAGTGCCCATTTTGTAAGAATAGTTCAGATGAGCTACATTTTTTCTTTTGATGCGAACTTACCATTACTTTGAAAAATAATTCAAACATTTTTAAAGGTTAATGGGTCAACCAGGGAAAGTGCCGCATTTTGTATATAAGGAAATCACAGTCATTTTTGTGTAGCTATGTATATTTTTTATGCACTGAGACACAGGGAAGACTTATTATTGCGACAAAATTTTTTTTTAGTTTTTTCCTATCACCTCGTTTGGATAGCCCCCTACTTGTTTACGGGACCTATGTTTTTGGGGGGAGGCCAACATTAAAACCTTCATTTTCCCCTCTCTCTCTCTCTCCTCTCCTCTCTCTCTCTCTCTCTCCTCCCCCCCCTCTCTCTCTCTCCTCTCTCCGCCCACCTTTTTTTTGTCTCTTAGTCCTCACCCCTATAGTTCTTTGTTCATTTCCCCCTATTAATTCCCTTTTTTTCTTTTGTTGTTTTTCTCACCCATATTCTTTTTCTTTTCGCTTTTTTTTATTTAAAATCATTACAAAAATTGCAAACACCATTTTATGACTTAACGTCTGGTCAAATTTGAGTCGATTTGTAGAAAATTACTCAACTACAAAGAAATTAGGTTTGTCAATGACATAACCCCCCTTTTTTGGGGTTTTTTCAATGGTTTTTTAAAAATGACCCCAAAGTTTCGGACACAGAGACCGTCGAGGGGGAGCAATGTAAAGAGAACCGCGTTTTAAGAAAATAAAAGAGACTAGGCTCACAGCAAAACTCGCATTAATAGGAAAAAGGGTGACCGGGTGAATAACAGAAAAATGTTCAAAGAGATAACTCTCTTTTCTTTGAATTCATGGCAATTTTTAAAACGATTGTTTAAAACAACCCTTTCCTGTGGGGCCCAAATCCACAATCGAAAAAAATTTTCTTAAAAAAAATTAAAACGCTTTATTGCCTTGTCCATTTTCAGAAGGCATTTGAGCTTATTGGAACATTTTGGGAGTGTTTTAATAATGAAGTGTGAAAGGAAAAGGTACCGGGGCCTGTTCGAGGAATGTGGATTTTTCGTGCGGTGTTTGTGAAAAACCGATTTTTTTTAGACGCCAAAATTTTCCCCGTGCCCCTGTAATGGCTTGCTAGGGAAATACGGGAAAAGGAGATATAGAATCACACACAAGTACGGGTTGGGGCTTTCAAGTACTCTAAATTTTGTCTTCACCTGTACTAGATTGTGTCTTCCTGCTTTAAGAAAGGTCCAGCAGGTTCGATGTTGAAACTGGTGTACCCTTTTGTCGCCCCCGGAAAAATCTCATCGTTCATTTTGATTTTTTTTTTTTTTAACAAGGGGTTGCTGTTGGACATGTGGTAAGTCTTAATCCCCCAAACTACACAAAATGAGTACAAATGCGGAACAGTTGGGAGAGCTGTTCAATGCCCTTTGGGCTATTGTTTTTTACGGGAGATAGACCCGTCTTTTATCTTAGAACAATATTCTCAACATACTTTTTAAAAGTTGGGATTCTGTCAAAAACCTTACCCAAACAGCGTCGGTTGTCAGTTTTATTCCCTTGGGGATTCCACGAAGAAAATTGGGGACGGGAACTTGACCGATTCTTGTTGTTAAATGTGCAGACCATTTTTGTCTTTTTTTGGATTGATGGATGATCCAATTCTTGACATCACTGAGAAATGCTTTTAAAATCTGCAAATTTTTTTCGTTCTTTCTTGAGTATTCATTGGTTTTTTGTGGATCAGACTGTCCCTCTACTAGTGTCAACACTCGAAGCCTCAGTTAAACTTGTAAAACCAGGAAAGGGGAGAATTTTTGAGTAACCCAAAAATTTTTTATGAGGCTCACCCCCCAGTCTCCAAATCGTAGGGGTGCGGTTCGCTCCGAGGTGCTGCGCTTTTATCGTGTAAGGTCCTGCCGCCCTCCATATCAAATTTCAGAGAACAAGAATTGACTTTGTTGTTTTTCATTTTCCAGTTCCTTTGCACTCCCAGTGTTTCTTCGGGAATCCTTTTGATACTTATAGGCAAAAGCAGCTGCATTTCACATGTATTTTTACCTTTTCTGTACCTCCTTGATTTGAGGGAGGATTTGTTGACAATCAACAATTCATAACTCAAATCAACAGTTTTCACCCAGTAAAAAAAAAGTTCCTTGTCAGATATAGTATTTAGTTATCATCCCAACAACCATCTTAGCAAGGGTACTGCAAAAAGGTAAACTGTACAACTGTTTAAAGTGTTAAAAGAAATACCCCCTTAAGCATCGTCACAGTTTGACCAAAAACAAAGTTTTTGCTTATTAAAGAAGACCCCCCTTTCACCCCCCTTAACAAGTTTTTTTCAAATTGGGATAAAGCAAAACTGTCAAAACATAATCACTGGCAACGCAGTCTGAAGACTTAGAAAAATTTGTTTTTATTTTTTCATTTTCTTTAAGGGTTTTACATGAAGCTTTTACACAGGATCTCAGAGCGGAGAGATGAACGTTCTTCTCTTTGGCATACACTGGGTTGGGTGTGATCACTTATAGCCTCGGGGGAAAAATGGAAAGGGGAGGCTTATCTACCCTTTTTTTTTTTAACACCAGCCTGTTTCCATGGCTTGGGTGATTGATAGGTTTTCAGAGAAACAAGGCAACCAATAGTGTCATTATTAAAAAAGAATGATGGGGTTTAGTAATCTAGAGAGAAGATGTAATAAATATAAAAAATAAAAAAAAGGGAGAGAGAGGGGGAAGAGGGGAAAACAGACAGACAGACAGACAGACAACAGACAAGATTCTGGAATGAAGCGCCATTTCCCCAAACACATGCGGTGTGACAAAATGTATTCAGATCAGATATGACAGTTTTTAAAAAAATCCGGGGTTGTCACTTTTTTATGCTAATGAACAATCGTGATGTCCACCCTTGCCAGACACGGCAGCTGGCACAGACATCGGGCTTCCATGTAATTGCATAAAGCAGGGTCGATCAGCAACGGCCTACAGCTGCCACTCCTGCCACCGGGGTGAAGTGGGGGGAAAGGGCAGAGAGGGAGGTGACAGCTTCTGAACCAGGGGGACATAGGGAGACCCCTTGTCTCAACGCAATCAATCAGCACGTGATCAAGAAACAAAAGAGGGGGGGAGTGGAGCTAGTGACCTTCTTTTGCACGTAAACATTCACTGCCCCATTTTCCCCTATCTTTTGGCATCTCCCTTGGGGTCAGCTTCTGTCAAAGTCAATTAGTAAGCACGTTCTCTCTCTCTCTCTTTTTCTCCCCTCCCTCCCCCCCTCTCTCTCTCCTCTCCCCTCCTTTCCCTTGTTTTCAAAATTTTTCTCACCCCCTCCCCCCCTCTCTTCTCTTCCTTCCCCTTCTCTCTCCAAAACTCTCTTTTTCCCTCGCCATCCCCACTCCTTCCTTTTTCGTGTGGGTGTGGTGTGTGGTTTTGTGTGTTTGGGTGTTTGTGGATGTCTGAAATGATACGATGCCATGTACTTGAAAAGACCGCCCACTGTTTGGGTATTCACTGTTGTGTGACCCAAAGGGCCCAGGAACAATGGTATAACGTTACGATAAGGAGGCGGAGATTTCCCTTCGCGCAATCTGCAGTATAAATTTGCCGGGGCCCTTAGGTGTCTCCTACCAAAGCCTTTCAGACTTTACACCACCCCCATCTCTCTCTCTCTCTCTCTCTCTCTCCTCTCCCTTTTTCTGTTCATTTTTATTACTCTATTGATTTTCTAAATGTACTCATGCATTGTTTTTTTTAAAAGTGCTTGTTTGATTTTGTTTCTTTGTAACCCTTTTACATTTTTTTTTATTTTTGTAGATTTGGTTTTGGGTTAAAAAAAAATGTTTATGCTTAATCATTTAAACCCCCGTAAAATAAATTTGGTTTTGTTAAATTTATTCCTCTCTCTCTCTCTTCTCCCTCCCTTGTCTCTCCCCTTTTCTTTCCCCCCTCTCCTCCTCTCCTCTCTCCCGTGTGTGTGTGTGTGTGGTGTGTGGGGTGGTGTTGTGTGTGGAGAGAGGAGAAGAGAGAGAGAAGAGAAGAGAGAGACTTGGGTTTTTGCTGGGGATTTCTTTCCCAAAAATTTTGAAAAATCACCTAACCAAAGACCCCGATGATGCTGGCAGCGGCCTGGCCCCCCCACCCCCCCCCCAAACCCCCCACATCCCCCCTTACCTCCCAAAACCCCCTTTCCCAAATTTTTTTTCCCTTTCCCCCCCCCCCCCCACCCTTTTTTACGCCCCGTGAGCCTTTCCCCTTTTAAAATCAAACCGGCGACCGGGGCAAAGAAAAAAAAAGGAGACCGGGTTTGGGCCCACCCTGCTTTTTCCCTTTCCCTTTCCCCCCCCCTCCCTCCCCCTTTCCCCCACCACCCCGCTCATCCCCCACCACACCCATACCTCCCCCCCCCCCCCCTCCCCCGCCAGCCTCTTTAAAGCGTCGTTTAACCAAACCCTTTTTTAAACCCCCCATCCAAAAGGGTTTAAAAAAGGGGCTCCCCTTTTTCGAGTTTTATCAATTGGGGAAAAGGTGGGGATCCCTGGGTCACACACACACACAAAACACACACACACAATGACCCTCAAAAACCCCGACCCACAGGAAAAGTCCTTTTTTTTTCCCGCTTCCCTTGCATTCTTTAAAAAAAATTTATTAAAAACCGTGTTTTGTGTACAAAGACGTGCTGGTCCCCAAATGGAAAAAAGTAAAAAATTTTAAAGAAGTCCAAAGGGAAAATTTCCTGAACTTCCAAAAACCCAAATGAATCAAAAAATTTTTCAACATAATTTTTGGTTTGGGCCCTTTTTTTTTAGCGGGCTGAAATTCCCGCAATTTAAAGCAGTTTTTCAAAACATCTTGTCAAATGGGCCGAAAATGAGGTTTTTAAATATGGAAAGTTTTTTGCTGTTAAGAATGGGGCCCAAACAAAGTTTTTAAAAACCTTTTTTCAAAAAACACAATTTGGGTTTTTTACTTTTTCCCCTTTTTTGGGAACAATTTTAAATAAAACTTTGTGTTGTTTTGGAATTATATTTGTTTTAAAAGCACAAAAAGATTCCTGGGTTTTTAGCAAACTATTTTTTATAATGTTTTGGGGGCATGTAGGCAAGAA